>PVHY01025880.1:0-12655 GCA_004024945.1 Uropsilus gracilis
CACACCACCACGCCCAGCCATTTTTTTGGAACTAGGTCTCACTACGGGCCCCAGGCGGGACTCGAACCGCGATCCCTAGCCCCGGCCACTTCATAGGCTGAAGCTTACAGGCACGAGCCACCGTGCCCGGCTGTTACCCACATTTCCTAGATCTGCTTGATATCAGTATTTCTTATTTGATCCTAGACTCACTCTGGACTCTTCATTGTTCTCTGGAACAATACTTGGAGAAACACTGCCTTAAATCAGCACAAACGAGAGGTTTTCCTCCCCTCCTCACTCCCCCTCTTTTCTCCTTTCCCCTCCTTCCAGCCCCTCCCTTACCCCTTCCCTCTCCTATCCTTCCTTGCCCTGCCACCCCTCTTTCTCCTCCCCGCTGTTCTCTTCCTAGAGAACGTCTACATGAGTGTTTGCTGAGGGAGAGATTAAGGAGGCTATGGACTGATTCTCCAGGCACAGCTGACCCATGCATCACAGACCAGGCTGGACCGGCCACCCTCAGGAGCCTCTAGCCCCTGCCATGAAGCCAGTGACCCACAGGGCATCCCATCTGGGGCGCCCTTCCCCAGAGCTGCACTAAGGAGGCCTGGTCAGCAGACCCCTGGGTGGCCTCTCCCAATATCCAGTCACTCTGTGGCCCTGCCTGGAACATGCTCCAGCTGGTTCACTTGTCAAACCCCCTTCCCAGGAGACCCTAGACCCTGTGACCTGGGTCACCTCCTCTGGGCAGGCCTACCTGCTTCTCTGCTTCCTGGGCTTCTCGGAGTCCTTGAGCATGGCCAATGGTGCCCGGGCCTCGCTCCTGACCAGCGTGTCCATATCATAAAGACCTTGCCTGTTCCTGAGATGGTGGAAGTAACTGAAGTGACCAGCAAGATCCAAAGAGCAGACGCCTTTGGCCCTGGAGAGGCAGGCGCCACACACAACACCTCTGTGGGACGCTCGGAGCAGGGGCCACCTTTGTTACACACATCCACTCAAGGCAAAGCCGGGAAGTGAGGGGAGCAGTGTCACCTGCAATGCTGATGTCACTGTGTCCTAGACGTTAAAATCTGCTGAGTTGGTTTGCAAAAGAGGACCCCTGCGCACACTCATACCTGCACCGGGCCACCTCAGGCAAACACGTTTCCACTCGTGGTCACCCTCATGGAGGCATGCGTGTGTGCACTGGCCCGACCAGTGTACCAGGCAGGTGAGGTGTACACACACACACACACACACACACACACACACAGGCTCCATATCTTTGAGAGTTCACACACACAGCAACCGGTATGATAACCGTTATGAAAAGGTGGGAAGGGGGCGGGGGGAGCAAGAACATGGGCTGAGGCTGGGTCAATGGAGCCTTGGAAATCAGAACCCTGACTCCTGCCCCCATCCCGCACTCTTCCAGAAAGTCACCCAGGACTTATAGCTGTGCCTGCCAGGGGGAGGCAACCACTAGCCAACACCCCACCACTCAGAGTTTTTCTGGGTACAGCTCTGTGCATGGGGCAGGGGCTCCAGGAAGCCATGTCTCCCCAGTGTCCTCCTCCTTCGGAGTCAGGTCTCCCTGGCCTGGTTCATTCCAGCCTAAATGCTGCTGTCAACAACAGCTCTGCACATGTGCGTATTGTGTGTGTGAGCCCATGTGTGCCTGCATATGTGTGTATGTGTGTGTGTGTGTGTGTGTGTGTGTGTGTGTGCATGCGCTAACCCTGTCTGGACAAATGCCACTATCAGAGATGGTATCTCCCATAAGGCCTGGGCATCTCTTTATTAACAGCAGGTCTGGCCAGGGCCCCTGAGGGGAGGGGCTGGGGGAACAGGACCAGCTTTTTCTATGCTTCCAGTCAGGGACCTGGACGAGTGTGCTTTCTTGACTTGATTTCTACGTGCCATGAAGCTCTCTGTCCTCTACAGATCTTTCGGGAAATTGCTGGCAGCAGGGTTTGGAGCTTGGGACTTTGGCAAGCCTCCAGACTCTAGGGCTAGTTACAGGTAGGTTCAGGGCAACTCAGTGCCTAAAGCAGTACCCAGACCCTTCTCTCAGGTTTCTTGGCATCTGACCCGCTGGCAAGTGGTTGAGAACCTGAGGTTTCCTCAATAATTTACATCCATGTCCTGCCCTGTACAGGGTCACACAGCCGTGGACAAAGTGAACACTATCCCAGGGAACCTGAGCCCCTGGGTTGGGTTACGCCAATCTGGGGAACAATGCTGATGCCTAAGGCTGGAGCCAGCTGGGGCTCAGGACTAGACGGCTCAAGCTTACAGTAGCTTTCTGCCTCCTGGGGGTAGGGTTGTTGTAAGAGAGAGGGCCTGAGTGCTCAGCAGTCCTCAGAAAGATGGTGGGTTCTGCTTGGTCCCCATCACTGCTGTGGGGTGCCATGAAGAGATAGGCCCATGCCCTGTGGCCCACCAGGTCTCTGCCATCGTCTAAGTGAGGTTGTAGGCTGAATGTATGGTTCCTTCCTCCTCCCCTCAGCCCCAATCCCAGCCCTCCTGTTGCCTCAGTCTAGGGTTTACCCAAGGCTTTCCTGTCCACACTGTCTCTAATCCCTGGTAGATAAGCAAACAGACTCTGGACAGCCTTGGGAAAGTGGCAGGCTATACTGCGTGACCCCGGCCTTTCTGTGCCCGTGTCTGCCTTGGGACTTGCTCTCCCAGTTGTGCCAGTGAGAGAACTCATAGTCTCACAAGTGCCAGGAAGAGGCTGTTTTCCTTGCTTGGAGTCAAGTAGGGGCTGCAGAGTGGCTGGTAAGCACGCTCTCCTAGCCCTGGCACCCCGGCTCCCAGCCCCACTCCTTTCCTTTCACTTTCAAGACCTACATCTGGGTGAAGCTGCTCCAGTCTCCAGGTGCCCCATCACTCCAGGCGTCCATCACTGAACCATAGTCCCACTGGCTCTGTTTTCTACCCTTGCCTTGCCAGGCAGGGACTCTGAATGCTGATACGTCACTCCATTTCTCTGCTGACAGAGAAGCTGCTTGATAAATCCCACGCTTGTTAACTCACCACCCCCTTGGACTTCCTAGTGATGCTTTGGGAACATAAGCTGGGCCTCTCCCGCACAAGCAGCCCCGGGCAGCTCTGACGCCCCCACCCCTGACAACCCTGGCTGACAACCCTGGCCGGTTCATCCAGGCTTTCCAGATGTCCTCAAGGAGGCCTGCTCCATCATCTCACCTGTGTTCTTCCCCCTCACTCTCCTCATGTGATTGTATGGAACCTCAAAGAAGGTTCCAGACATGGGGCTGGGCAGTCTACAGGGTTTTAGGCACCAGGAAGCTTGGAAGCTTCTCCTTCCATGGCCTCCCTGTTCCTCTAGCAGAGTGGGGCCTCGGGCCCAGGCTGCTGTCCCAGCAGATGCTGCTGTGACTCATCAAACCACCCTTGACATTGGATTCCAATCTACCTGCTTCCTTCTGTGACCTGTCACTCCATAGAGTGAGTGTGGCCCCTGCAGCTAGAAAACAAAGTGTCAACTCTCAAAATACAAACCTCAGACTTTTTCTAAGGGGTGAGAAGACTTCAAAATCACTGTGTCCTCCTGACTATTTTGCAGACTGGTCACACAGGCTTTTATATTTTATGGTGGGTCATTAGAAGTATACAGAGGCCCACAGGCAGATGGACAGCTTCCAACTACTAGAAACCGTATTCCCCTCCCTCCTGATAATTAGCCCAAGGTCTTTGCCACAGTGACATCATGTCTCGGAAGCAAGAGCAGGCCCCCATTTAGGGTGTCGTCATGTCTTCTGTCTGGGAGGTCCCATTTCCCCTGCATATGTGCACCTCCACCTTCCTAATTGGCTCTCTGGCTTCAAAGCCTTTTCCCCCTGCTGCCTGGACCCCTGATGGTCAGATAAAGTCTGGAAGGAGAGACTGGATGTGCTAGTCACATTTCCATCTGCCTCAGAAGTTAGAGGGTTAGGCTGGGGGAGCCAGGCGGTGGGTAGGCAGCAGGTGGGGGTGACAGGGAGCCAGCGCCTGCAGGTCATTCAGGTCTTAGTATGGCCCAGCCATGTTGTCATCCTGCCCAGGCCCCCACTGGCCTTCAGGACTGCATACTTTGTATGCACAGTCTCATTTGACACCAGAGAGCTCGTTGCAAGTCCCCCATATAGACACCAGGGGACGCTCGGGGAGGATTGGATTTGGGGGGAAGGCAAAAGGGGAATAAATTCAGGAGACCAGACTGTGCCGACCACAAAATGATGTGAGCCAGGCCTTGGAGACCACGCCACTGTGACAGAGACCTCTGGGCACTGGAGGTTGTCATGGCCCAGAAGGTACCCCCAATACCAGTTCTCAACAGAGTTTGGATTGAAGCTCCCCGTGATGGGACTCGCCACAATCCTGTACCCCACCCACCTCTCCCCACCCCCCACCCCAAGGCTGGCAGCTCTGCTACCACCACACAGGGCCACAAGAACCTAGTGCATTGCCTTGCTGATAAGAAGCGGTTTCCAGGTTCTCCACAGCACTACTGTGTCTCCAACAACTGAGAACGCACGCAGAATTATCTTCCCACTGTAGGAACTGCCGTGCTGATTCTAAAATTGAAGAATGGGAGATCATGGGTGCTTCAGAGTGTCACCCCCTTAACGAGCATCCTCAATCCTGTACACCTTGTTTACTAAAAATAAACCCCAAGCAGAGGAGGCATGTTGTGGGGCAGGGAGGAGCATTCGACTGGGACTCAAGATCCGGTTCCCACATTGGCCTGTCACTTCTCAAGAGGACAGAGCATCTGAAGGGCAGGTGGGCTCCTCCAGAGGGGAGCTGGGGTGAGGCTTAGGCACAGTAGCCTTAGGAGAGTGTGTGAGGATAGCCCAACGTCTGTGACTGCTGTGTTTGGACCCCTCTCTGATGGCCTTCCCTGTTTCCTCCTGAGGCCTCTTTCCAACCTCAAGCTCTTCTGGTGGCAGTTTAGCAAAGGGCTAAAATGAGACCTGTTTCAGGGAGGTTTTGGCACCAAAGTGAGACAAAGAGGTGAAGATGAGCAACAGGGGAGGCTTCCCAGGGGTCACTGCTCAGTGGCTGGTCCAGGGCTCTCCAGGTAGGTAAACAGGAGGACTTCACCCACCACCACATGGGGCCCCACTCCCAACCAAGAGTGCATGCCCCAGGAGGTCACAGAACTTTCTAGTGAACATCTCAGCTGGCGTGTGAGCCAGCTGGTCCTGCTGGCAGTTGCATTCAATTCCTTCTTTTGCAAAATGGGTCAGGCTGCCTCTGTGGCCCCTTCCTGATGCAGAGAGGAGATGGCCATTCCCAGGGCAGTCAGCCGCCTGCCCACCCCTTTAGCCTCTGCATGGTCTGGGTTCTGACACTTCACTCATGTCTCTGCAGCCCCCAAAAGCCAAGAACAAAGTTCTCCAAGTCCTGAGAGGTAAAAATTTATTGATTTATATCTTATCAGCACGTGAATGATATGGTCACACCTGCTCATACAGCTGACCTTTTCTTATAGCCAAAAGAGGAATTTTTTTCCTTTTAAAAATACATTTCTTTCAGCAGGAAGAAACATTTTAAAAACAAACAGTTTCATATTAAGTGGAAATTAAAAACAATGGCTTTGTTTTTTCCAACTCCGGAGGAATAGGGCTGGTCATCAGGTCTGGGGCCTCGATGCCCATGGGCCTCCGTACCCACATGTTCTTGTCACCCACAGAAACCACTATGGGGAATTTACCACCTCATCAAAACAGCAGCCTAAGTCCAGACACACAGTGGCGAGGTAGACTGAACTGTGACGGCAACTTAATTCGGTGGATGGTGTGATTTCAGTATTTAGACTTTCTCAGCAAGATCAAATGGATTCTACAGAGAATCTATATATGCTCAAGGCCTACCTGCCTTGAGTATGCTCCGCCATACCTGCCTCACAGGTGACGTAGCTTTGAAAAAAGAGAAATGGTTTTAGAACAAGGCAAGTTTCCTTGCACCTGGGACAAAGTTTGCTTTTGTCCAAGCCTTCCATACCAAAAGGATGGTCGTGGGACAGATGTCAATGCTTTCCCAGCCTTCCAGCCCCTGCTGAGGCTAGGGGTCACACTCTCCCAAGAGTGGTGAGTAGATTAACTGTGGGGAATTTATTCAACATTAACAATCACAAAAAACAAAACAAAACAAAAAAAACCATGACCGGGCAGTGGTGAGCTGGAGACAGCACCTACCGGCTCCAGAGAGCTGACTGGTGCATTTTAGAATTTTGCCAGAAGTCATTAAATGGCTGTTATTAAAATAAAATTACACAAACTTGTAATTAGGGCCAAAGCAAAAAGTGGTTCAGTTTAATGAGTGTAATTTGTATGTCAGAAATTGTTGAACAGGTTGGAGACAATAAACTTGAGACTTGAGTGGATTTGGATGTCACTCCATTCTTTGGAGCAGCTGAACTGCAGCCACAGGTTGGCTATGTGAGTTCAGGGAAATCAAGTTAAGTATTCTGGAGAACCACTTCGGCACATGGAATTTACAGTAGCTCATGTTATAATGTATGGTGCTGTAATTGACAATTATCTATGATGTTTTGCTTTTATTTTGCTACGCATCCTTGCATAAAATCTGCAGCAACCTTATGCACACTTGTAAGCATGTTTTTTCTCCTGGGTGATAGACTGTTAGACACCTGCCAGTATGCCATGGGAGGAGAGACTGAGAGGGGTCTTAAACTGAAGGAGAAAGTACAGTGATGCTTTTGTTTGGTTTCTCAGTTTGTCCTCAGCATCCACTAGCGGTGGTGTGTGCTGAGCACACTGCATGTTCATGCCAAAATATCTCCAGTGAAACACAAGTACCCCATTCCCATGACTAAGAATTAAAAGCACTTTACTTGAAAAAAAAATCAACTTTATTTTTTCTAAATTAAAAAAAAATAGAACCAGCTATTCATTTCTGTTGAGAAAATGTTTCTTTTGGTGTTCACATCTAAATTTCTGAAAAGGTGATCTGGTTATTAAAATATCCCCCAATGCATTCATAAACCAGATCCACGTGTGACCAGCCCTTTACAAAGATTAATTACAGTCACCACAGCCTTTACATTCATTCTCATCATACATCACAACATGCAGATACACAAAGAAAGAGAGGCCAATAAGCAGAAGTAAACACGGTGTTGGGAAAACTATACTCCATCTGTATAAAATAAATATGACTTTGCAATAGCTGTAAGGAAAATGAAAGCACTTAAAACAATGGCAGTCTAATGAAGTCATTTCATTGCCCAATCATGAAATAAGTTACTGCAAATGCAGGCTCCTTTTGGGTAAAAGTCTGCATGTCACAGTTGTGTGTTCAACAGTTTTACACAATAAAAATAAAGCCATTCAAATGTGTGTGCACACTTTGCAGCTGGATACACTTAACAATTTATTTTTTGCTCTTTAAACTGTTTTAAAAAAATATTAAATGTAAAAATCCTCAAATGGAAATTTTGCAGAAAAATCCCTATTTTGCCTTCTGTATGGCTACAGTCACCCTCCCCCAACAGTTCAGCACCCTCAGCTTATTCCCAGGGTTCAGTTCCTAATTGTTGGGGATTGATGCAAAATGATTACTATAAAGCACCAAGCAGTGACTGCCTCAGAGCCTCCAGCCCCGCAGTGATCCAGAGTGTCAAGGCTCGCTCCCCCCCCCCGCCCCCCAGAGATCCAGGGGCGTCTGCCAAGCTGCCTACACTGCCCTGGGCCTGACCTCACATGCGGACAGCTAGAGGGGTGCTGCATCCCACGGCCCAACACCGAATGGCAAGACTGACCATTTGTATCCACCTTGTGTGGGGCTCTGGAGGGAAGTCCTGTGTAATGAAGAAAAGAACTAAGTCCTCCTAGTCAGCAGTGCAAATAAAATGTCCTTAAATATATACACAGAATCCAGTAAGACTACCCACGATTAAAGACACTTTCCAGGGTTTTAACCAGTCCCCGCTGGGAAGAATCTTTGGGGAAGTGATTGTCAGACAATGCTACCAAGACAAGTCCACCCGGAGGAGGGCGTCCATGCAGGGGGGGCAGAGGGCTGCCCCTACAGGCTCACACCCAGTCGGGTTCCTGCGACATTTGTGGGCATTCATAGCAAGGCTCGTGAACATCGGCAATTCCCTCACCTCGTGGCTACTCAGGGATTCCTTTCCCAGCCTGGGACCATCCAGGCTTTGGTGTCTGTCTTTCCAAATCTTTCACTCCTCAATAACACGGTCATAAATACATAGGCAAGAGAAATTAATTAACAACTCAGGCCATTTTTTAAAATTCATAAGCATCCCTACAAGAAAAGCAATTTAATGAGAATAAAAATTCAAACTTCTAAATACAATTACACTGGTAGGTTGCTAGGTCCGATTACTGGCCTCATAATCCAGTAACTTCTAGTTTCTCTAGCATGGAAAATGAAGTGTCGGTTGTAATATTAAAAACTACTTAATAATAGGACAGATCAGAACACACAGCTGTCTTTTTAGAAACAAAGATGATCTGTTATTCGGATTGCAACTGCCGGGCCTGCTCACCACGCGGATCCTCTCTGCCGCTCTTTGTCCCCTTCCACTGGCTTCCCTTCTGTACTCAGTGCCCAGCATGACTTCTGGGGTCCAGAGCTCTTCGGGCTGCTGCCAGCCCTAGGTGTTGAGACCTGCCCGGAGCCTGGGAAGCCAGGAGGCCGTGCGCGCAGCGTGTGCGCGTTCCAGAAACGCTGGCATGTGACACTGGGCTGTTTGCCCTTCTCCCTGGACAAGATGTGTTTTTCTAACCGCCTTTCATCTCACTCCGCGGAGAAGGGAAGGACAATCCAGGTGTCTTTCTTCGGTGCGCCAGGTGCTCCCTGCCCGCTGGGACACTTAAAGAGGCTCCCAGACGCACGGATTGTGCCAACGGAACAGCAAGGACATGTTGATGAAGAATCAGGAACAGGGCAGATCAAATGCACATCTATTTACAGCTCACTATGTTCAAACAAGGTCTCGCGTGGGTAGGTGTCGTGGCTCTGGGCTGTGGGTGCCGCTGCGCTGGGCCATCACGACCTCCCTCCTCCTGAGGACGTCTCCCCGGGATCCACCCAGCCACTGGCTAAGCCAGTGGGCAGGGCTGCGCGGCCATGCCTGCCGGGGCCACGTGGCTCCGGTGGCCGGCGAGCCCTCAAAGGCGGGCTCTAGTCTCTCTGACTTGGTGTTTTCCAGACCACAAGGAAGCCCCTGCGATCGTGAGGCCGCTTCCTCCTCCGCGTGGAGGTGGGTCTCCATCATGCGTGTCACCACGAGACGCGTAATGAAACGCTTAGAGCTAAAAGGCAATGCTTCTTGCGCAGCCTGCACCAGCCGCGGCGGAAGGTTCCGGGAGACCAAGCGCCACGGGCCTCAGTTTGGCGTCGCTTTTGCCGTCCCACACCGCAGGGAGGAAAGTCAGGTCTCCTCAGTGTTTTGGTTTATTTGAAGATAGAGAACACTAGTCTTTGTTTTATTTTCTAGTCTACTTCTCAAGACTGGCATCGGTATGGTTAGCAGCTGACGGCAGGGGAGTCTAGCCCGCCCTGCCACAGGAACTACCATCGAGCTGACAGGGTCGCGGCAGCTCAGATTCAACCCGCACTCCCCCACCGGCAGCACCCAGGACCCACCCAGAGGGCGCCAGCCGCGCGTGCGAAGGGAACTGGGTCCTCCTGTGAGGTGGATCATATGCACACAGTGACACACACACACAGACCACACATACACACCAACACACACCACACAAAACCTTTCTAGAAATACACACTTGACTTTATCCTCTTGAAAAGCAGCTGGCCGGGACAGGAATGGCATGTGCTGGTCCAGCCCTGGCCCCAGCCACCGGCTTAGCAGCCCCCCAAACAGGTGGGATGCAGTTCTGGGGATGCCCTGTGGGAGCTGCTCCAGTGCCTGGCTCAGCCCCAAATGTTTCACTAACTGGCCTGTGCGCCCCATGGCAACCACAGGTCTCTCCTGACTGGGGCCCCTCACTCCAAGGGGTGCGGGCTTTGCCAGGAGAAAGCTCTGTGCGGTGGTCAGGTGGCGAGGGGGCACAGGCCGTGGTCTGCAGGCTCTGCTGTGGGCACTCGGGGAAAGGAAGTGCTGGGGAAAGGAGAGTGACACGCAGCAACAGCTTCTCCACTGGAGGAGCTGGTGACCTACCCGGCCAGAGGTGAGTCCACCAGAGCCTGTGGGGCGAGCCACCCCCCAGAACCCACCTGAGCCATCACCCATGGGCCCAGAGTGGCTCTCGGGCACCTGGCCGGTGTGGAAGGCCACAGGCGCTGAGCCAGCACCAGAAGACACTGCACATCTGCCAGCAACAGTGTCCGGCAGAGTCTTCCAGGGAGGCTGTATGGTGTCCTCTTCTCTTTATGTAAGGTCTGCTGACATGTGTGTATCTTTTTAAAACATGAAAAGTCCTTACAACATATTACTGATCCTCATTTTAGTAGAGTTTTAAAATATCCCAAAGGGGGATGAACACTAACCCAGCCATCGAACCACCATGGTTTCATAGATATACATATATGTTGATCTGCACGTGTGAGGTGATGCGTGCTGATGGAGGCCGCCACCTGGGTGTGGCGGTGACGAGTCCAAGTCAGTGCCTAAAACAGGCAATGGTAGAAATACCGGATAACACTATACCACATGTAGCCCGAGAGAAACGCGAAGGCCTGGATGAGGAATATCCATAGGTTGCTGAGGGTCATCTCCCTGGCAACAGCTTTCTTCTGGCCGGAGGCAGGTGGGAAGGCCCCTGAAAGACAAGGCAGACACACACTGATGCTGAGGTCTCCTGACCAAAAGCCAAATCGTCACTTCACTGGTCTTGGTGCAAACCTGCTCCTGTGACTTCCCTTTGCTCCTAGAAAGAGGCCTTCCAATGGTCTAGATCCCCACCCGCTGCCTGGCTCCTGCAGCCCCAACCCTGTGTGCTTCCCTCTGGCACTATCCACACCCTATAAACTGCCTTGATCTACTTCCTCCTCTATAGACATGTCAGGGGGAACATGAGCTGCCAGAGTTGGGGGTGGCCTTGTGCCCCTTCCCACAGTGGCCAGGATACAGGACTGTGGATGAAATCCATACAAAATAATCCCCAGACCTCATGATGCTGACTGTTCCTTTCATTGACAAGGTGTATGTTTTTGTCGCCATAAAGTGGCTATTTTCAAAGCTATACTTAGTGAAATATGTCTTAGTACTAAGTAGGAGGAACAAAGCAACTCTTTTCCAGGAGACCTAGCTCTGCTCAGGGCGATGTGACCTGCAGCGATTCCTAGGGCCTCTGTCCTTGCTGATAATCCACCAGGTAAGCTGGTTTGGCAGGGGATTTGCTCTCAGAAGCAAGTCACAGAGAACATTATCAATGTTTCAAGGTCTGCCACCACGAAATCAGCTCATCACTGAGGCTAGCCCTCAGGCTAAAGACCACACAGCCAGAGCCATGGACCAAAGAAGAGGTGCTTTTGGCCTCTGAGCCACTCCCTCAGAACCACAGGCTCACGTTGCCTGGGATACCACAGACGCAAGTAATCCCCAGCCTCAGCTTCCCAGGTAGCTGGGATTACAGGTGCATGCATGCCCAGCTATTTTTTTTAGAAGTAGATCTCACTATGTTGCCCTGGGCAGGACTCGAACCACAATCCCCAGTCCCAGCCACGCTCCATAGGCTGATGCTTACAGGCATGTGCCACCATGCCCAGCTCTAGGCCTCAGGTCTTATGCTTAGAGATAGGCTGAAGAGGTGCCTCTGGTCCTGGGTAGAGACCTTGGCCGTTATCTTGACCTTGTGTTGGATAATGTAGCACATTTTAAATTTTGAGTCTCTTCTGTCTCAGCTCCATGTGGCCTACCTGACCCTTTACCTGTGGAACCTCGTCAGAGGGTACTTATTTGCCCATGAGGGGGTTGGGAATTATTGGAGTTTTACTGGGAAACCCTTTCTTTGTTTCTATGTACATCACTTCTATTAAAAAAGAAAGAAAATTTGAGTGTGGCACCAAGGAGGAGAGGGGGGGTCTGACTGGGAATTATCAGGACACACTTGTGTCCACTCCTGCGCTCTCACAATGCTGCCCCAGGATTGGTCAGTCAGGGCAGCAGCCAATGTTCAGACAAGACACAAAACTGAGCATCTGACCTGCCATGCACATGTACCAGGCACGCAGCTCCAGAACAGCCAGGATGGGCAGGAACACACTGCATTCGTGCTCTGGGGACTCAGGGGTCCTCCTGAGCTGAGCAGCTATCGGGCCCAGTGTTGACCGAAGTGGACATCTTCCATTCTGGCACCCCTTCTCCCTTCTCTTCAATCCCGCATTCCATCTTTCTCACCCCACTGAACGTGTCAGGGGACATGAAGTACAGGAACAGACCTTAGGGGGAAGAGACTTTTCCTCCCAAGGAGAAAAGTATAAGGTTGCAGGTGTGAAACCTTAAAAAGTAAACTGCATGTTCATAAGTAAATAAGAGCAAAGGCAATAAAATTGCAGTCAAAAAATACTGGGCACAGTCACCTGTGCCTTTAATCGCAGCCTATGGAGCAAGGCCGAGACTAGGAATTGCTGGAGTCCGCAGGTTCGAGACCCGCCCGGGGCAACATAGTGAGACCTAGTCTCAAAAAATAGCTGGATGTGGTGGCACATGCCTGTAATCCCAGCTATCTGGGAA
>PVHY01025881.1:0-17899 GCA_004024945.1 Uropsilus gracilis
GCTAGGACTTCCAGAACTATGTTGAAAAGGAGTGGAGAGAGTGGGCATCCTTGCCTGGTTCCGGACTTTAATTGGAATGGTTTCAGTTTTTCCCCATTGAGGATGATATTTGCTGTGGGTCTGTCGTATATAGCTTTTATTATGTTTAGGTATGTTCCTTTTATACCAATTTTTTCCAGGACTTTCATCATGAAAGGATACTGAACTTTATCGAATGCTTTTTCCGCATCTATTGATATGATCATATGATCTTTGTTCTTCTCTTTGTTGATGTGGTGGATTATGTTGATTGATTTTCGAATGTTGAACCATCCCTGGGCCCCTGGGATGAATCCCACTTGGTCATGATGGATGATCCTTTTTATGCAATGTTGGATTCGGTTTGCCAGGATTTTGTTTAGAATTTTTGCATCTGTGTTCATTAGGGAGATTGGTCTATAGTTCTCTTTCTTTGCACTATCTTTATTTGGTTTTGGAGTTAGAGTAATGTTTGCTTCATAGAAGGTACTTGGTAGCTTTCCGTCTTTCTCAATTTTTGGAAAGAGTTTTAATAGTGCCAGTGTTAGTTCCTCTTTGAATGCTTGGTAGAACTCATTTGTGAAACTGTCTGGAATTTGGGCTCTTATTTTTAGGGAGCATTCTGATGACTGCCTCGATTTCACTGCTTGTGATTGACTTGTTTAAGTTTTCTATTTCTTCTTTGTTCAATTTTGGATGAATGTATTGTTCTAGGAACTTGTCTATCTCTTCCAGGTTGCTGTATTTGTTTGTGTATAGATGTTTGTAGTAGTCTCTATCTTTTGGATTTCTGCTGGGTCTGTTGTAATATCTCCCTTTTCATTTATGATCCTGTTTGACTTTTCTCTCTTCTTTTCAGGGGTTTGTCAATTTTATTTATTTTTTCAAAGAACCAGCTTTTGGTTTTGTTTATCTTCTCGATGGTACTTTTGGTTTCTATTTCATTAATCTCTGCTTTTATTTTTGTTACTTGTCTTCTGCTAGATTTTGTATTTTTTTTTGCTCTTTTTCTAAGTCCTCAAGTTGGGAGATTAGAGTATTTCTTTGGGCTGTTTCAATTCTTTTTATTTGGGCCTGTATTGCTATGAACTTTCCTCATAATACTGCTTTTGCTGCATTCCACACATTTTGGAATGCTGTGTCATCATTGTGCTTTGCCTCCATGTAGGTTTTAATTTCTTCTTTGATTTCCTCTTTTACCCAGTGATCTTCCAGAAGCCTGTTGTTCAGTCTCCATGTAGTGTTTACTCTCCTTATTTTCTTTTCATTGTTGATTTCTAATTTGATGCCTTTATGATCGGAGAAAAAGGTTGGTATTATTTAAATCTTTGTGTATTTGTTCAGGTTTGTTCTTGTGGCCTAATATATGATCAATTTTAGAGAATGCACCATGTGAATTAGAAAAAAAAGTGTATTCTTTTCCTTGGGGGTGTTGTGTCCTGTATATATCTCTTAGGTCCATTCGGTCTAGCTCTTCCTTTAAAGCTTTTGTCTCTTTGTGTAGTTGCTGTTTTGTTGATCTGTCTTTTGTTGAGAGTGGAGTGTTTAAATCTCCTACCACTTATCACATATGTATTCTCATCAATATTTGATTTCAGTACTATTAGTAGTTGTTTTATGAATTTTGGTGCTCCCTCATTAGGTGCGTATATGTTGATCACTGTTATGTCTTTTTGGTGGATTGACACTTTAACCATTAGTTAGTGGCCATTTTTATCTTTTATTGCTTTTGTTAATTTGAAGTCTGCTCTGTCTGATCACTGTTATGTCTTTTTGGTGGATTGACACTTTAACCATTAGTTAGTGGCCATCTTTATCTTTTATCGCTTTTGTTAATTTGAAGTCTGCTCTGTCTGATATAAGAATGGCAACCTCTGCCTTCTTGTGGGCATCGTTTGCTTTAAGTGTAGTTTTCCAGCCCTGCACCTTCAGTCTATGCTTATCCTTAGAGATCAGATGTGTTTCTTGGAGGCAGCAGAATGTGTTTTTTGGAGGCATCTGTTTTCTGATTCAGTCTGCAGCTCTTCATCTTTTGATTGCTCAGTTTAGACCATTGACATTTTGCATGATTATTGATGTTTGCAACTCTAATGATTTCTTGGTGGTAATTTTGGGGTTTATTTTGTTTTGTTTTTTTTCTTTTTTGTATTTGTTCTTCTTATGATTTTGATCTTGAGGCCTCCTGCAAAATTTCTTGGAGTGGGGGTTTAGCGGTAGTAAATTTCTGGAGACTGCTTGTCAGAGAAGGTTCGAATTTTTCCTTCATAGAGGAGGGATAGCTTTGCAGGTTAGAGTATTCTTGGCTGGCACGTTTTTTCTTGGAGTTTTTTTGTAGATGTGACTCCATTCTCTCCTTGCCTGGAGTGTCTCTTCAGAAAAATCTGAGTTCAGTCTAATGGATTTTCCTTTGTAGGTTATCTATTTCCTTTCTCTAGCCATTCTCATTATTTTTTCCTTATCTTGGGTTCTTGGAAGTTTTACGATGATGTATCTCACTGTGACTTTTCTTTCATGAATGTAGTTGGGTGTCCTTTTGTTTTCCTGTATGTCTATATTCATTTCTTCAGATTTGGGATGTTCTCCTCTATTATTATATTGAAAAGCCTTTCAGTTCCCATGACTCTCTCCTCTCCTGGGAGTCCTATTACTCTTATGTTTCTTTTCTTTAAGGAATCTGACATATCTCTGATCTTGTCTTCAGTCCTCTTACTTTGTTTCTCTCTCTCTCTCTTTTTCATTCTTTGTCCTCTCTATATCTGTGTACTCAAGTGTTATGATTCGTTCTTCTATTTCATCCAGTCTGCTTCCATGGCTTTTCTGTGCATTTTTGAGCTCATCTATTTAAACCCTCAAGATTTATTGAGTCTCTTTCAATTTCAATTTTAGGGATTCATTTTCATTCTTCCTTTCGTTGATTAAGTTATGCACATTGATGCTTTCTTTTTTATAAGTTTCTACTTAGTGCATTAAATGCTATCACACTGTTGTCCTTTTTTTCTAATTCTTCTCTTAATTTTTGGAATGCATTTAACATGTTGATGCTGGAATCATTTTCTGAGATGGATATCGTTTTTTCAATGTTTTCCTTGGTGTTTTCTGGAGATTGTCTTTTCTTTGTTGGGGGTGGATTATTTCCTGCAGGGCTTGCTTATATCTAAAGTTTTTCTCCTTACTGTGTTTCGCTTTCTCATTTGTACATATTGAGAAACCATGGATCTTGTGTTGGTTGTCATGCTGATGGGAATGTTTTCCAGGTTGAGAGTAGGTCTGTAGTTTAGTTTAGTGATTTTTGCCAGCCAAGTGGCACTGGCATCAGTGACTTCCGGCATCTCACCTGGGTGGGGAATGGGTTGGGTGGGTTCGCTCAGGAACCTGGCTGGAGAGGCTGGCTCCCTGGGATGGCAGTGACTATCTCCAGGTATTTAATATTTTTGGTCCTATGGTAAATGGGATGGTTTTTTAAGCTTCTTCTTGACTTTTTGTGTACAGGAAAGCTCCTGTGTTCTCTGTGTTGATTTCGTAACTGGCTGCTTTACTGAACTAGTTTATTTTTTCAAGTTTATTGGTGGATTTTTTTTGGATTCTCTACATAAAGAATAATATCATCTGCAATAATGAGAGCTTTAGTTCCTCTTCCCTACCTGCACTCCTTTTATGTCTTTCTCTTGTCTTATTGCTCTGGCTAGAATTTCCAGTACAATGTTAAAAAGTAGTGGCAATAGTGGGCATCCTTGCCTGGTTCCAGATCTTAATTGAAATGACTTTATTTTTCCCTGATTAAGATGATGTTTGCTGTAGGTTTGTCATAGATGGTGTTTATTATCTTGAGATATGTTCCTTTCATCCCCAAATTTTCAAGAGCTTTTATGATAAATAGGTGTTGACCTTTATCAGATGCTTTCTCTGATCTATTGATATGACCATATGATTTTTGGTTTTCTCCTTGTTGATGTAGTGGATTATATTAATTGATATTTGAATGTTGAATCATCCCTGTACTACTGGGAGAAGTCCCACTTGGTCATGGTGAATAATGCTTTTTATAGATTGTTGGACTCGATTTGCCAAAATTTTATTTAAGATTTTTGCATACGTATTCTCTAGGGAAATTGGTCTATTGCTTCCTTTGTGCTATCCTTATTTGGTTTTAGCATGAGTGTGATGTTTGCTTCATAGAATGTGTTTGGCAGTTTTCGTTCTCTCTCAATTTTTTGAAAAAGCTTCAGTCGTGCAGGCATTATTTCCCCTTTGTATGTCTGATAGAACCCATTTATGAAGCCATATGGTCCTGGGCTTTTGTTTTTAGGTAGAGTTTTGATGACTGCTTCAGTTTCACTGCTTGTGATTGGTTTGTTTGTCTACTTTTTGGTTTATCTTTGGGTGTTTGTGTCTTTACAAGAATCTGTCCATCTCATCCAGGTTGTTGTATTTGTTTGCATATAGGTGTTCATAGTCATCTCTGGTTATTGTAAACATGAGTTTAAAACCCCCTCAAGACTGAAACCTGAAGTGTTAACGAGTAGGCCTAAAAGTTGGCTTGAGATGCAGGCATCTCAAGGTCGAAAAGACTCAACTAGGTCTTTGTAGACCTTTTCCTGGCGTTTGCTAACTCAGGCCAGGCTTTGTGTGTGGGAAAGTTAAAAGCAAGATAATAAATGGACACAGCTGCTTACCCTTCCCTTAATTGGGAGAAAGAAAAGAACTTATCCAAGGTGAAAAGGTCTAATCCCATGGAGGTATGTATTATTTCTTTAGGAATGTCCAGAGTGTCACAAATTGTATCTGATGCCAATTTTGTGTATTCTAATCCAATTTTGTACTGTGTCAAACAGGAAACTGCCTCTATATGGAAATGTATTTTGAGCTTTTGTAAAACTTATAAATTGCTGCATCAATGAAGCTTGAGGCCTTGGGTCCAAGTTTGTTCCGAGACCCAAGTACCATCAGCTGAGTCTTTTAACAAAACTTTCCTATTTGCTGATTTCTCTGAGAGTCTGTGTTTGCGGCAGCTTTACAATTATCCTTTGCGTTTCGATGTGTCTGTTGCAATTTCTCCCTTTTCATTTGTAATCCTGCTTATTTGAGTTTTCTCTCCATTTCTTTTTGAGGTTTTCAAGGTGTTTATCAATTTTATTTATTTTTTCAAAGAACCATCTTTTGGTGTTATTGATTTTTGCGATAGTCCTTTTGTTATCTAGATTGCTTATTTCTGCCTTTATGTTTATTTGTTATTGTCTTCAGCTAGGTTATGGGTTTTTTTGTTGTTCCATTTCTAGTCCTTTGAGTTGGGAGATTAGGTTATTTCTTTGGTTATTTTTCTGGCTTTTTGATATGAGCCTGTGTTGCTATGAACCTTCCTCTTAAAAATGCTTTGGTTGAGTCCCAGACATTTTGGAATGCTGTGTCTTCTTTGTTATTTGTTTTATAGAAGGTTTCAATTTCTAATTTCCTCGGTTACCCAGTTTTCATTTAGTAACATCTTGTTCAGTCAACATATGTTGGGCATTCTTCTTGTTTTCTTTTCATTGTTGATTTCTTGTTTGTTGCCTTTATGATTGCAGAAAAAAATTAGTACTGTTTTAACCTTTGTGTATTTGTTAATGTTTACCTTATGTCCCAATATGTGATCGATCTTTGAGAATGATCCATGTGCATTTGTAAAGAATGCGTATTTCTTTCTTTGGTGGTGTGGTGTCCTGTAGATATATCTGTTAGGTCCATATGGTCTAGATCTTCATTTAGGGCTTTTGTGTGTTTGTTTAGTTATTGTCTTGTCTTCAGAGATGTCTGAGGTCAGTCTAATAGGTTTTCCTCTTAATGATATCTGCTTCTTCTCTCTAGGCAGTTTCATTATTTTTTCCTTATCCTGGACTCTTGGGAGTTTTACAATGATGTGTCTTGCTGTGGTTTTTCTTTCATTGCTGTAGTTTTGTGTTCTTTTGGCTTCCTGGTGTCAAATTTTTCTTTCTTTGGGATTGGGAAGTTTTCCTCCATGATTTCTTTAAATAGCCTTTCAGTACCCATGTGCCTCTCTTCTCCTTCTTGGACACCCATAACTCTTAACATTTCCTTTCTTGAAGAATACAGACAGATCTCTGAGTTTTTCTTCTATTTTCTTACAGTGTGCCTCTCTTTCTCAGTCTTTCTTCTTCCTCTCCATTTCAGTGTCCGCAAGGATGCTTATTCGTTCTTCAGTTTCGTCCATTCTGCTTTTGCAATTTTCCCCTGTGTTAGCTCTTTTGCTGCTCCCTTTAGATCTTGTGTTTCTTTGTGATTCTTGTTTAGGTATTTATTTTATTCTTCAATTATTTTATCTTTGTTTATGTTTTCTTTTTCAGTTTTTTTCCATTTCTTCTTCTAACTTGTTCAGTTTCTCTGCCATGCTCACTTCTTTTTTGGGCATTTTTCTAATTCTTCCCATAACTCTTTCTATGGTTGTAACAGGCATAAGTTCAGTTCCTTGTCTGTGAGGTGGCACATTTCTTCAAAGTTATCTTTGTTGTTCTAGAGTTTGTCTTCCCTTCGATGGTGTATTGATTTCTGGGGTGTTTGACTTTTTTCTCTCTCCTGTGCTTTGCTTTCATACTTCTTCCACATATTGAGTGACTGTGTCTCTAGTATTGGCTGGCGTGATGATTGGGATCTTCTAGGAATTTGTAGTTGATTCTGCCTTTGTGTATATGTAGCTGAGGTGAGTAATTCTTTTGTTTCCTTTGGCTGATTTGGGAAGGGCAGTTCCTTTTCCTGAGCCTTGGTGATAGGTGGGTGTGGTTACTATGAACCAGTTTGTCTTCTTTTCTGGTAATGTTTTGCTTTGTTACCTGGTGGGACAATACATCAATTCTGCATTCCCCCTAAAAGTTGCTCAGATCAGTAGGTGCTATAGTACTTCTTCTATGGTTCTTTTTAGAAGAGGACTATAGGTATCTTTTGTTGTTGTTCTTTTAAGTTTTTAACCCCTCTGTGGGGTTACTGTGACCACCTTATGCCCCTGATGCTTCTGGCCTCTATCAGGGTCCATAGGCTGTTGAGTGAAGACCATGCCCCAGCCTGGGGACTGGTCTGAAGGTGATGCCTTCCTGGCTGATGGGCACAACAATCTGTTTTCAGTGTTTTCAATTGAGAAGAATGAACTTGAAATATTGTTTCTTCTGGAGACAATTAGAAGAAGCATTTTGGTCAATATTGCTCATTTCCTACATCACCTCGTATTTCTCTTTGTTTCTTGAAAGGCTCTAAGTTCCCAATTTTAGTATCTTTTAGGTGACTTTACAACTCAATTTTAGAAAATTAGGGAACCAGACTGAATGATCAACCTAATATCTGCAGTTAACAGAGAGATTAGTGAGAGACTTGTTCAAAGTCACTCAGCTAGTTAAAGTCAAAGTCAAAACTGAAAGTAGGTCAACAGGTTTCCAATTGCACAGAGCTCCGGTATTCCACGCTGTTTTGACTCTACTGCTAAAGTTAGGGGCAAAGGAATTCCAGTATAAAGCATTGAACAGTTTTGTTTCTTACCTCACATCGTTAGAGAAGAGGAAACATCAACTGAGGTCACAAGTGATGAAGAGGCTATCCTTGAGAATGTCTCAGTGGATGACACCAAAGAGCACATGTGTCCAGTGTGAAGTACACTGGTCACTGGTCTTACTGGTCGCTTGCACTGGTCATTGGTGACTTGTGATGATCCATATTTATTTACTGTATCTCCATGGAAACCCCAAGATCCTACCAGGTGGTAGTAAGCTTGGTGGGAGAATGATGTCATAAAGCAGGAAGTTTCATGGTGCAAACCAGTTAATAGGCAGGTCACATTGCCAAGAAGAAGCCAAGATTGGATGGAGAAAGTATGTGAGCACCAAAACTACACCTGGGTGTTGAGCTCAGGGGAAGCAAAACCCTACTGGACAGAAGGGATGGTCTTCCTTTTTACCAGGGTCTTTGGAAAATCATGTCCATGTTTCTTATAGATGTTTGTTAATATGATTGAAAATGTATTTTCTATGTTGGATTTTGTAATGTGATATACATATTTTGATACTACTCTAAGAGAGGAAGGAATGAGGCATCTTGGTTAAACTAGTAAGTTATTCTGAAACCATATAGTTGTTCTGGTAGTTGACTAGTGAACATAAGGACCACTGGAAGGGATTAAGCAACTTTTGTAACTTTCTTACAGAGGAGGGTAAAGCTCCTGAGTGCACCTTGTAGGGAATGATGTGGTTCAAGGCGCCACTGGGTAGCTTCTGCTTGAATCCTACCTTCCTGGGGCTGAGCTGGAAGGAGGTAGGTTGAACTTAGATCTTTCTTCTGTACGCCATTGTTTCCTTTTTTTCATAGGCAGTGTTTCTGAGACAATTGCTATTACTTCCAAACACGGGTATTGTCTTTGCCATGCCCACTGTTCACAAAATGGACTCTCCATTTGGGGTAAACCCCAGAGAGCAAGAAGACTGCTAATGCAGAATTTTTCTCTTCCTACTTTGGCTTGCAGTTCGCTTGTCCAAATCTGCTCCCTCTGGCTCCTTGGGCCATGGAGGACTCTTGCCAGCGACTCTTTAGTAGCTCCTTTATGTATGAGAGGCATTGGGATTGCTTTCCCTCTCCCTTCTCACACTATGGCAGTCTTCCCCTACTTTGTCTACTTTCCCCTACTTTACTGTAGTCTTCCCCTACTTTGCAAACAGCCAGTGTAGAATTGGACTTGTAGAATTCTCTATCTGCCATTCTTGGGTGCAAGACCAGGCAAAGAGAAGAGGAGAATACATAGAGGAATAACAGGATATTAGTGACAAATAGAGAACAAGCAAGGTAAAGTGTACAGGAAAAAAGGAATTCAGGCGAATTTTTTGTTTTCTGTGTGAAGTAATGGATACCCTTTAGCTTGTGTTAGCAGAATAAACATTTTACCTTTTTTAAAATTAATTTTTTCTTTAGATCACAATCTCTGTAAGTGTGTTTTTGGGATACCTTCCCCCCTTTCCCTCTGGTGCCCCTTCCATTCTCTCAAACCCCACTCTTTTGTTGTTTACAGTTGTGCTAAGTCCATTAGTCTCTTTTTTTCTGTGGCAGTGTCCTTTTATTGGGTGAGGGACTATATTGTTGGAACCAGGCGAGCCTTGCTGGTAGGTGTTCAGTCATAAGTTGGTGTTGGGCGGCCAGTCTGTATTCATTTTGGATCTGTCCATATTTTTTGCTGCAGGCCGTCTTCTCCAATCCCATCTCCATTGCTTTGCTGCTTTACCTTATGGCTCTGATGTCAGACTTAGGGGGTTTTGCCCCCAACCAGTGTTGTTCAAGAAGTTTCTCTGTGAATACAGGCATCTGTGAATAGCGTTTGAAGATCATCTCTTCCTCGGTTTGCAGTTTTGATGTGGGGCCGATTACCCCATCTTTGGTCTTCCTCTCCTCTCCCATAGTGTGGGGAGGGTGTATTGCTCTCCTTGAAGGCATCTCCAAAATGAAGTCCTGGGTCTTGGCCCATTGAGCACATAAGTGAGCACATGGTGACATCATGTCTCTATAGTTGTTTCTCCTGTGTCGCATGCTCTGGTTCTCTCGGTTGCCCATCTGCTGTGTCCATCTCAGGATTATGAGCTAGATTTTTGCATGATCCCTCACCTGTTCTATGTTGGGGTCTATATTGCACATGTTCTTGATCCTCTGAAGTTTAGCTGGATGAGAGTGAAATGGAAGGGGTCTCACCTCCTCCCTGCCCCTCTTGCCCATGTGCTGGCACTTACCTGCAAGGGGAAGGCCCTGATGGCTGAGCCTGCATCCTCCCATTCTCCCCTTTGACTAGGAGCAGAGGCAACGTGGCTGTCATCCAAGGTCCAGGTGCCTACACTGTGTAGCAGCCACCTGCTGATGGGTGGGGCCACCATAATCACCACCCCATTCCCCCTCGAGGCGCACCCACCTGGGGGGCTTTCCCAGGAACCTTGACCCCCCCCCTTTGCTCCCTGCTGGAAATGGAACCCGACGGTCACGGACCTGGCCGCACAGGCTGCTCTCCCATGTCTGCCTGCTGGTGGGCAGGACTCCTTCCATCTGTTTAATATAGCTCTTTTATACAAACTCTGTCATAGATTTTGCATCCAAAGAAAACAATCTTAAATAGAGTTTTCTCATATTGTTTTATGTTTCATTTATATCACTTGTTTCCACATTTATAGAATGTAAATCATATCATTTTATTTCATCTTATTTATTGTGAGTAGGTCTCACTATGTTGCCCAAAGTCATCCCGAAACCATGTACTCAAGTGATGCCTAGCCTGAGCCTCCCAAGGCTGGGATTACAGGTGTGGGCTACCATGCACAGCCAGAATATAGATCATTTTAAAATGCCTTGGTTTATGTTTTTAATCCCATTATATATTTATTAAGGAATCCAGTATTGTTAGGTATATTGCTTTCCTACTTGATGATTATTTTGAAATATCAAGAACGATTCTGATAGGTTTTGTGAACAGGGTCTTCAAATTTAAAAGGTGTCTGTGCATAAGGCAGGGTGGTGTACTGCACTGTGATCCCAGCATCAGGAACAATGTCTGTATTCAACCTGGCCTGCCCAGTTGGTCTCTAGTTTGGAGCCCCTGGTTAATGTTGTTCTCTCTCCCTACTCTTGTGACTATGATGATGTGAGTAAGACTGAGCTGCTAGTGTTTGGAATGTGGAATAACCTGGTTTGTGGGAGCAGAATCTATGGATCTAATTCCTTTCTTTGGTGTGGGTTTTTGAAGGGGTGGCTGGATTATTCTACTGGAGATATTTCTAGAGTCAATGAGTAGGATGCTCAGAGCCCCCAAGAGTACAGTTCATAAATGGCACATTCAGAGAAACCTCTTTCATTTACAGAGTTATATTTCTTCTTTCTTTTGATAATGCATCTTGCATGAATTAAGAAGTAGGAGGTTTTGTAGTGATGGGGGACTGACACTTGTTTGTGATGAAATTGTGAAAGGTGTTTCATATATAAAATGCTTGTTTTCGTAAAGTTCATATCTTTTTCCCTTTCTTTATGGGACTAGGTCTCGCTGTGTTGCCCAGGGAACCACCAATACATGTTGCCTGGGTTACCTCACTCAAGGGCTCCAAGCCTCCCATTTAGCTGGGATTACAGGTACGTGGCACCACTCACCCTATTTTTTGAGACTGATATGACATAACTGGGCCTAACTATCACCGACAGGCCTAAGATACTGTAGTAGCCTGGACGCCATGTCAGCTTGTACAACCTCAATGTTCAGGTAAGGCAGTAGGGACACGGCATGGTGTGAGCACCCAGGGAATTGTGGGAAGTGGGCTTTACGGAACTCAAACCTGCAAAGTATGGGTATATCTTCTAAGTATAAGTATAAGTATCTTCTAGCCTTTGTGGACACCTTCTCCGGGTGGGTGGAGGCTTTTCCTACAAAACAGGAGACAGTGACTAGAGTGGCAAAAGCCTTGCTAGAAAAAATCTTACCCAGCTATGGGACTCCTCAATTTATAGGTTTAGATAATGGCCCCACTTTTGTGGTCTTTGTGGATCTAGGTATCGTGGGGGCATGGGGACAAAATGGAAATTGCACTCTGCGTACCATCCCCAGAGTTCAGGCCAGGTAGAATGGATGAACAGAGCCTTAAAGGAGACCTTGAGTAAATTGAGCCTAGAGACTGGCGCTGACTGAACTCTCTTTCCTTTTGCTTTGTTCCACACTTGGAACTCCCCATATAACTTGCTCTGACATCCTATGAAATCTTGTTCAGCGCCCCCCTCCAGTGGTCCTTTTACACCCACTGGTGCATAGTCTCGGGTGCCCAACATCCCAGCAACTCTGACCTTGAGCTACAAGCCGTTAAGTGGGCCCAGGATGAAATGTGGCCCCAGCTCAATACCATATATGAGAAGGGGAAGGAGGTGGGAGAGACCCGCATGCCTTCCTTTACCCCCGGTACTGGGTTTGGATTCAAAGGCATCAACCCAAAACTCGAGAAGCCAGTTGGAAGTGCTCTAATCAGGTTATTTTTGTCACCCCAACCGCTCTCAAAGTCGATGGTGTAGCAGCTGGATCCACAGTAAGTACGCACACCCCATGTCTCAGAAAGACCTGATGACACTCCTCTCAGATGGCAGACAGCAGCAGTAGATCCAGACAGTCCTCTCAGCATCGGGCTGACCCGTCCGGCAGCAAATCTCCATGGGAAACAAATGGACGGACCAAAAGAGCAGTGACGATGGGGGCAATCTTTATCCTGTTCCTCGGGAAACGGGCACTGCCACTGTATCAATTCAGAATGGGAGGATTAGATTTCCTCACATCTCTGGGATGGAACTCTGCCTGTATCTCAGGGAGGAGTGTAGATTTTATGCCGTTAACTCAGGCATCAGCAGGGTTCAGGTCAAACAGCTGCAGGAAAACCTAGAAAGTTGACGCAAGCAACCGGAAAGTTGCCCTAGTTTTCTGGAAAGACCAGAGTGATGGATGCCTTATCTATTTCCTCTCCTAGGTCCATTTTTTATGCTTCTGCTGGCCATGACCTTTGGAGTTGCCTGCTTAACTGCTTGCTTACTTTCATAGGAGAACGAATCTCCTCAGTTCAAACCATTGTCCTCGGGCAGCAATACAAGTCCTTATATCAGTTAGACAGGCCAGAAGACTTATAACTGGCATTAAGACAGGATTGTCCTACTCTAGCGTCAAAAGAAAAAGGGGGGAATGATGTCACAGAATCTGGCCTAACTATCACCAACAGGCCTAAACCTTGCCTCTATGCTAAAGGTCATTTTTCAGCCCCCAAATCTCTTGACTCTGGGAAATCAGGAGCAAGCTGGCTTCTAATCATCAGAGGGTAATAAACTCACTTAACTGGTTGTCAGAGGGAGACCAGCCAACTGAAGCTGACCTCCCTGCACCAGACCAACTCCAGGACCTAAAAACTGTACAAAAGACTAGACTCAGGGAACAGAGGGCATCTAGCCTCCATGTCTCCATGTCCTGAAAGGGACCGCTTAGTCAGTGAACCAGGCTGAAGGTGGACCCTAGCTTAAGCTAGATAATAAAGCCTTTACTGTTCTCATATCATGTGTGAATGGAGGATATTTATTCTCAAATCCGAGAAGCAGATTTAACAATAGAAGGACACCCTGAGTTGCCTTGGGGGGGATGGGTCTGGAACACACTGAAATAAGCTGTTCTTAGTCTCGGCGTCCCTTCTTAGCCTGGGAAAGAATAATAGCTGTTAAAGCACATTATTAATTTTCCTCATCTGCCAGCCCCAACTCTCCCCTCCCCCAATTCATTCTCCTCAGTCCCTCTCCTGTACCCCCATATCCTCGTGTCCACCCATTCCATCAACTGCTTCAGACACTCATCCCCCCCAAACCCAGTTTTTCCAGCTGCCCTGTTGTGGACTGCATTTCTAGTCAGCCCCTGTGGGAGTGGTCCTTGCAGGTGCTCAGCCTACTCCACCCCTCCCTCCAGGCACAGGTTGAGGTGATTGTTGTCCTGTGCAGCTGTTGATGGCGACTTTTGGAGCAGGTGGCCCTGGCCCTGCTGGGTCTAGGGAAGATGCCCAGGTGGCCCGTTCGGTTACTGTTTAGGCTCCTGTGAAGTTTGAGCTCATTCACTGGTAAACTCTGGATGTCCGGCTCTGAATAGCAGGTTGGCAGCTAAGAGCTTGCCAATTCTGAGGGTTTTGGAAGCACATAGGTGTCCTCATATTGAGTCTCTGCCCCTTGGAAAGAGGTGCCAGCCTACTGCGGAAACTCACCAGCAAAGGGGCATCGTGATCCTGGTTCCTGGGTTGTTGAGATAAATTAAGTAGCACCTGTGGACATGGACCGATACCGAGGGAACAGTGAATCGTAGCCCAGACCAGGCTGGCCGCTGTGCGGCAGCACAGTTCACTTGTATAGGCACTGGTAGCTCCGAGCCCTGGCAGCTTCTGGTAGATTCCTGCATGGTCTCCATTAGCCTTCTCTAGCTATCATAAATCATGGACCAGGCAAGCCAACCCTTTGGGACACTCATTCTGTATCTCTTATGATTTTTGCTATCTATCAAGTACTCCTAAAACATATGTCCAACCTCCAGGTTAGACATTTTGTTTGCCTTTCTCCTGTAACACCTAGCTTCCTCTGCCATTCTGGATACTACTCAAATCTTTGTCTTTGGATCCTCAAATCACTCCTCTAGCTCTCCCACATCTGCCTCATCCTCTCTATCCCATATAACATCTGTGTTGACTCTCCAAGCCCTGGAACCACTCCTTGTTCCATCAATTCTTGCCTGGTCCCAATATTCTCCATTCAACTATGTTTATTGTTTCCTAGGCAGCCCTGGGTCCCACCTCCACGAAAGAAAACCATGGTGAACAGCGTCTCAAAATTCAAAGTTCTCTTTATTACTCATCTACTACATGTACTATTCAATTTTGCTATGTTCTAAACTCTAAATAAAGAAAGAAATGTCTATGTATCTACCTGGGGTATCCCAGCTGGGCCCCTAAATAGCACCAGGCATTCCGGCAGCTCTCACATCACGTAGCCATAGTAGAGGGAAATGTCCATTTCTTTCTCCCTCTCGATGAAGAACTGCATCCTCCCCAATGCGGTGTGCTGGGCAGCATCCTCCCGCTCCCGCTGCGCCTGCCTTTTCATGGCCTCCCGCTCGGGCCTCTGCTCCTTTGTGATGGGCGTGGACACGACTGGCCCGAGGATGTCGGGCTCCCTCCATGGGATCCGCTGGCGGCTGAAGTCGTGGAGCAGAAACTGGTGTTGAGACCTGGGTGGAGATGGGCACTTGCTGGCTTCCTTGGGGCCAGGCTCCTGCTGCAGAGACGAGCATGAGGATGACTTGGAGGGTTCAGGCCTAGAGGCAGCAGGATGAGGGACACTTGGCTGGGTGGGGTTGGTCACCTCTGCTTGCACTGGGTTGGTTGAAGTTGGCCGATCCGGTCTTACGAGCCCTGTCCCAGATGTGGGTGTGGGCCTAGATGCATTGACTGTCGCACACTGAACTGGTTTAGTGGAGCCAGGTCTGGCGGAGTGAGCTGAGCCAGGATGATGGGAGGCCAGAGACTGTGGCCTCCGAGAAACAGGGCGCGCTGGAGGCTTGACCGGACTCAGAAAAGGCAAAGGCACCAACTTGACTTTGCCAGGAGGTGGCAGCTCATACTGGGATGGAGATGAGCCTTCCTTTTCAGCACCGCTGTTTGATTTTGGAGTCTTGATTTGACTTTTCTCACGCACTTTTCCTTCCCGTGGAGTATCTAGCGATGACTGCCTAAGCGAAGGCTGGGTGTCTTTGATGTTTCTCGTATTTCCCAGCGGCCGCGAAGAAGAGGGTCCAGTTTTCTTCTCAATCTTCTTCCCCAAGGCATGAAAGACCTGCACAGACTCCAGCATGTGCAAACCTAAGCAGGTGCGAGGCTTTTTAAAGGCCTCTTGGCTAAACTCAGGAGGATTCTTCCTACGCTTCATCCTGCGATTGGTTGTTTTCTCTTCTGCCTTTGCTTTGTCTCCTGCCTGTTTATTCTCTTTAGGTCTCTTGGCCTGGTGTTCCCGGGTCTTTTTGGTCTTTTCCTGCCCGTGGCCCTTAGCTTTCTCGCTCCTGCCAGATGCCATTCTGGGAGTCTTGCTGGTAGACTGCTTGGTTGTCTTCCTGTCACTGGCAGCAATGTCACAGGTCACCTCTTCTTCTGCTAACAGGCACTGTGGGGTCTTAGCCTGCATTTTGGTCTTGGGAGGACCATCCAGAGGTTCCGTGGCCTTGTGTTTCTTACTCTTGACTTTATCAGGTGGAATGACCTCTGTCTTCTCTGGAGAATCATCCAAGATGATGATGTCGGGATCCTTGATGATCTCACTGGATCCTTTAGGTTGATCACAATCTTTGAAGGAGCTGAAGAGCTGAGGAAGCTGAATATCTTCCACCAGTGTAGAAATATCCGTAAAACTATCCCTTGAATCCATCCCACATTCAATCTTCCCTTGATCCTCCAGACTCAGGCTATGTTCTCCCAAATCAGTGTTTTCACTATTGAGCTGCTTCTCTGGCCCAAGGGGATCCAGGATCTGGTGAATCTCAGGGTCTTCGAAAAGGACTAATGGAGGATCTTGGTTATTCCCTCTGTACTTAATAGAATCCTGAGGCTCTGAATGCTTGATTTTAGTCTCTTTCCAATTCTTACTCTCTTGATCTTCCTGCCTGGGAGCTGGAGGTAGTGCCAAGAGATGACTAGAATCCTGGACTGATGTGATCACTGAAATGTCCCCAAGATGAGGTGTTGGGTGACTCTCAAGGATCTGGATCGGGCTGCTGAAAGACTTAGGGACTTCTGGAGTGGGTGAGAGACAAAATCTCTGACTGGATGGTGGCCAGGCCAGTGAAGGGTCCATCCCCAGAACAGTCTCCATCACTGCAATGGAGTGAAGGAAGGAATCAGTCTCTGGATATTGAGGTGCTCCCCTAAGACACCAATATAGCAAATAAGTGACTTCCAGCAATGGGCAAGCCTCTTCCACCTTAAGGAATTTCTGAGGGTCATGGACAAGTCCCTGTGCTAGGAGAAAGAATGGGACTGTTCTATTTTCAACTTAATGGTGACCTTAATGCTGTTATTTCTGCCTCTTGTTGTTTTTTCTTTTTTTATATTCCATAGCCGTTATAAGTCATCTATACATAAACATTTTTAAATGTTTAAGATTTTATAAAATCTCATTTTCTCAGCATCCTCTCAATTCCCTCCACTTTCCTTAGAGAGTAAGAACACACAGGAAAGGAAGGGGAGCTCATCCTCATGAAAACATAGGCAAGACAGATGCTGAACCGAGTCTGATTGCTTTGGCCAGGAGTTACGAACACAAGGACATAAATTCTGGTGTCAATGAAGATATGAGGGAATGTTGAACTTGTACGATCACAGAGTTCGGAAGCAACAGGACACAGAATGAAGTTCACTACAGGATGGTAGGACAGGGGGCCTGATCAACAGGCAGTGAAGTGTGTGGTGTCCTTCATGTGTGTTGATTGTTCTTACATGTAGCTTAGTGGCCATGCTGTGTTCTACCTTCCCATCTGTTCTACATGTTCTGCATTTGTATTGGGGAACTCTGATTTAGGCAGGGATTGTTAAAGTCTTAGTACTTAAGTTCTCTCAATCTGTGAGCTTATCACCAGAGGCAGATTTGATCTTACCTAGCTGTTTGTACTCACCTTGAGAGCGAGATTCTGTGATGGGTTGAGCAGACACAGAGTAGTTGATCCCAGAGGTAGTGGCTGGTGGTAGAATATTTGCAGGCTGAACCTCTTGTAGGACCATCACCATTTCTGGTTGAGGGGCAGAGCCTCTACCACCCGTGTATGACACTGAGCCATAGGGTTGTATGCAGGGGCCAACTACCCCAGATAGCAGTGGCCCCAGCATGTCTTGAGTATAGTAATACACCTGGCTTCTGTCCTGATAGGGGAGTGACAGGTTATGACCCTGATATGGAATCTGAGATGGTGCGTCCTGAACAAGGCTGGCAGACAGTGACGGATACAGGGGGACTATGTAGCTAGCATCTGATGTTTGATTGTGCTGGGCTGTCATTGACATGGAAGAAACAGATGTGTTCTGGTCAGTGACAGTCACAGTTAAGTCCCTTAGTGATGATGGGCTTCTTTCAGTGCTGCCTAAGACATCCCACATAAAAATACCAGGATAGGTAGGCATTGAGGTGGAGAACTGGCCCTGAGAGGAAACTCCAGATGACATAGTTGTGCTAGGCTCTTGGTAAAGGTAGGCACTACCCATGAGGGGCTGAAAAGAACTGGCTGCACCTGATGGTAGCACACACATGGAGCTGGTGGCTAGCGAAGAGTCTCTGGAGAAGCTGCAGATGTTTCCTG
>PVHY01025882.1:0-17941 GCA_004024945.1 Uropsilus gracilis
CACACACACACACACACACACACACACACACCCTCTGAGATGTGTTTGGTTGTTTCTCTGGCTTGCTTGACGGAAGAGAGTAGATTTTCTTAGAGTGACTGAGTGGTGCAGTCTGATTTAGAGAGTTTGCTGAGGATGATTTTATCCTTACTGGTTGAGATTCCTCATATAAGTGGCCGGTGGTTCCTAAGAGGTCATAAACAGGTGACAGAAGTGACTTATAGGCAAGGCTACGATGTTAGATCCTGAAGACAGAAGAGTTGCTTTGAGGTGCTACCTTCAAGTGCTGTTTGGCTTCTCAAAAGTCAGAAGGGGCCCAGGTGTTATGAATAAAAGCAGAGGTTTGTCCCTAATATCCTCTGCTACTCCCCTTCTTGTCATCACCTTTCTCTGGCTATGCAGGATTTGAAGTGCCTTGTACCATCAGCATATCCATTCACAGCCACTGTGAAACTATGCCCCATGGCATTACTTGTGGTTCAGGTAGGCTGATGCCCAGTAATGTGATAATAGGTGGTGGCACAGGGACTTCCCATGGCAGGTGAAAAAGCATCCCTTCTGGTTGTCCCTTTTGTGTTTTTTCCAGGTGGAATCCAGTAAAGGAAAGTAGGAGTAGCGATTGCTCCAACAGTGGAATGTTGTTGTCCCCAATCACCACACCACCAGAGTACTGGAAAAATGGATTGTGAATCAGGTGGAAGTAGCAGCATGTCTGCACATTGGACTGTGGCTGTGAATTGAACTACAGTGTGAGTAACACACCCACACACCGCACCACCAGGATACTGGAAAGATGGACTCCAGGTTTGTGGAGTGAAGGTGGAAGTAACAGCGTGTCTCCACTTTGGAATGTGGGTGCAGCATGAGCAGGTCACCCATTTGTCATAATCAGCTTTGAAAACAGACGCCTCTTTCACAATACATTTTGTTTATGGTAAATGTTGGTCCAAGTGTGGGAGGTATTCTTTTTCCAGGTGGATCTGCAATGATCTTCTGGAAATTGGGATCCCTAGGGTTCCAGATTTGTATGTCTTTGGAAATGAGATGTCTTGTCCAGATGTAGGTGGTTTGTCCAGGTGACCCAAAATGTACCGATGGAAACTGGGATCACTAGGGTTTGCAGCAGGTGTATTAGGTTCCATCAAACCATGTGGGTCTTAGGGGTGGAGGTGGACAGTAACTGACCATTGCCAGCACTGGGAACCATGGTGACAACTCCAAAGTTGGTGTTAGTGGTTGTGCTGATGGAGACACCTGGGTTGGCAAGCAAGGCCTTCTGTGTGTTTAGCTGCAGAGCCTGGCAATGGCACACTCCTAAAGTAGATTCATTAAGTTGCCACTAAGTGGCTGGGCTACTATGGAGTAATCTGCAGCCACAGCTTTGACTGGGGTGACTACTAGGCTTCCCAGTTGAGAAGAGTTTTTAATCATATACTGGGCCCCCAGTGGAGGTGGAGAAACTGGAGACTACAGTTGGTCTTCCATCTGATTTGGCAGCTAAGAGACTGGGAGAGGCATGTTTTGAGGCAGTGGTGCCACTGGGTGGTATGTTCTTAGAAGTAGGAAGCAGAGTAGAATATGGGGTTTGTTTTTTAGAGTCGAGGTGGGCGTGCAAAGATGACAACCTGGGAAGGAGGCATGGTATCCAGGGCTTCTATCTTACTGTAAGAGGAAGCTACAGAGGAGCTGCCTTGCTAATAATGTTGATGACTAGAGGCCCCATGAGGGGTGAGGCAATGCCAATAGAAGCTTTGGGGAGAGAAGCTGCCCACTGGTTGCTCCTATTAGTCCCAGATGTGGGAAGAGAGGTGTGGAGATAAAATTTAAGGGAGTCACTTTAGGGGTGCTCAGGATGGGCAGGTTATTGGGGACTGGCATTTTGGTGGGCTGCTTCTGTGGCACCCTGCAATGAACTTGAGAAAATGATGGTGATTCTTAACTGGGGTATGGGCTGGATCTAAATATGATAGCCTGTGAAAGGGGAATAGTGTCCATCTCAGTGACTTCGGAATTCAAGATGGGCTGAGCAGAGAAAACTGCAGAATCCATTGTAACCATGTTGGGAGGGGCAATGATGAACTGGACACAAAATAGGAGTGCCAATATGGACTTGAGAGGAGGATGGTAAGACAATTGGAGGAGGAGAATTGACACACAGAGGCACTGAAGAGTTATGTGACTGGAGGAGGGTTCAGGGGTTTGAAGGTCTGGGGATGTCAGAAATAAGCTGTTGTAACTATGAGTTGACAGTACCTTCAGTATCATTCGATGGGACCTTCCATACAGGAGTCTTTTGCAACTATTTGGAAAAAGAGAATATTATCAGCAGGAGAATTAAGGGCTGTGCCTCCTGTTTCTTAGGAATACCTCGTGTTGATGAAGTTAGGACAGACATGATCTGGGATCTGACAAATACGTTGGCTGGGATGGCAGAACAGCAGAGTCCTAGGTAGAGACCAGCAGTATTGAGGAGATTGGTGGGGAGAGAGAAGAGGTGAGATGAGTAGCAGTACAGCACACTGTAACCTCTGTTTTATCTTCCAAACTCTTGATCACCTGACGTTTATTATTCTCCCAGCTGCTCTGGTTATTGGCAAGAGCTATTCATGGGCACTTCCAAGGTGGGAGCACCTCTCCTCTCTCCCACAGCAACTGCAAGAGCATGGGCAGTGGTAGTAGAAATGGCTGGACATTTTCCAGTTGGGGTGCCTATTGCTGCTAGATTGTGTTGAAGATGAAAGATTTGATTATCTATCTTAAGAATTTGTGGCCAGACTTAACTGCAGAGCCTTAAGAGTTGGGCAGGTGGTCTTCTCTCAACCCTTCCTGTGTTGACTTCTTTGGTGACAGGCAGCAGGGTAGGTTTGTCACATTAAAGGGAGTCCCATTAGGGGCACTCAGTATGGGCAGGTTTTGGGGACTGGCATTTTGGCAGGCATTTTGGCATTGTGTTATTGGAAATGGCTGCATCTTCCTCAGGCTTTTTAGTGAAGCAACTCATCTCCAACAAGGTCTTGAGGGGAACTCACAGGAGGCATCTTGGACTTCTCACTAAAGATTTCTTCTTGAGGTGTGGGAAGGTGGTCCAGAAATGCAGGATCACTTCTGTTGGTCACAGATGAAGATTCCAAAGGCTTAGCCCCCAATGGGATCGTCTTTCCCTGGGGTCTCTCTCTGTTGGTCTCTTCTTCATTTGCTATCTTGGACTTCTCTCGGACCTTCACCTCAACGTCCTCTGAAGAAGGAATTGGGGAGCAGTGACTGGAGGCGTCTGCTTTTATAGCCTTGCTTATGCTCTAGTGACAGGAGAGTAGGCCTTTGTTGAAGAGGAGGTACAATTCTGGCTCTTCAGTGTACAAATATCATGGAATTACAAGCAGACAGGACAGGCTTTTTTGGGGTGGTCCCCAGTGATACCCAAGGGAACTACAGAACGGTCATGTATAGTCTTTGTAATAGGATCTTGCATCATGGGTGCTTTGTACAAGTCAGTGGATAAAGGGATATATGAGCCTGATGGAAAGGCCTAGGAACGGGCTGGAGAACAGGTGCAGGAGCAATGGGGTCGACCTGGCCAGGTGTAAGTGCTTGGGGCTGACGGGACAGGAGGGGTAGCGTCGAAGCTGGGTTGTTGAGCAGGTGCCGGCCAAACAAGGTTCTGTGGCTGAATGGGAAACAAATTTTTGTAAGTCTATTGCCCATCGGGAGCTTTTAGAGCACCAAATGATCCAAAAGTCGAGTGGGAAACTAGGAACTCTCCTCCTAAACTTTGACTACTCTGGGCATCAAGCATGCACTGCTTACTTTGGGGTTTGTGGCATCTGTTGTAATGTCAAAAGAAAGTGCAGCAAAGAAAAATGTGGTCAAAATATAATTTAACAACTAATAGTTGTCACTTATAGTTGTCAGTGAGATTGCTTCAATGTGACAATTACAAACCACTGATGTGTACAGTTTTATGAACTGAACCTGAGTGTTCGGCCTTGAATAGGAATTTGTAGTTATGATGATAACCAAAGATGACTACCTGTATTTGATCATTCTTAGTGCCTGTTTTCTTTGCTTACACAAAGAATTCATAATTCAAACAGTTAATTGGGGTCATACTGAGTCACCCATAGATCACATTTAATAAACTTATTTTCTGTAAAATAACTTTGTCTCCTTGATTTCAGTAAGATTTCTCACTTATACACTTAACTGTATAATAAATTAAAGTAGGTTAGTTTTGTAAGCTTTTTCTTAGGGCACTTTATTTTATTTTTAAAGTTTTGTTATTAATTTTTACAAATACCAATGTCTAACATCCTTATTATTCTTTTGAAAGAATAGGACTTATTCCCCCTCAAGCATAGTCCCTGTAGATCACCCTCCACCAAAGCACACTCCATCCTCTATCAAAGTCTATTGTGAACTGCTTCAATACCCTCAGTCCCTCTTCTTATAGCTGTTCCTGCCCTACCCCCTATGTCTCAGATCTATGGTCAGCTTTCAGCCTTTAGTTTTAATGTTTTGTCTTTCTCTAAATTTTTGTTTGCTCACTCTATATTTCACAGTAAGTTATACCATCCAGATATCTTTCTCCTTTCTGAACTATCTCACTTAGCATAATTTCTTCTAACTACATCCTTATTGTTGCAAATGATTTTAATCAACTGAGTAGCTTTCTAATATATTAATATATACTACATTTTCTTTATCCATTCACTGTTTGAGGACACATAATTTTTCCCCATCTATTGGTTATTGTAAATAGTGCTGCTATAAACACAGGAGTGTAGATTTCCTTTCGAGTTAGTATTTTTTGTGTTCTTTGGTGAAACCTAAGATTAGAAATACTGGGTTGCGTGGTAGATTCATCTGTATTATTTTGAGGAACCTCCATACTGCTTTCAGTCAAGGTTAGGTCAGTCTATGGTCCCACCAGGAGAGGGTTCCTTTTCCTGAACACTCTACCAGTTCTTATTGTTTTTGGTCTGTTTCATATGGGTCATTTTCATTGCTTAAGTGGTATATTATCATGGTTTTGACCTGCATTTTCCTGGTGATTAATGATGATGGACTGTTTTTTATGTGCCTGTTGGTCATCTTTAAGTCTTCTTACAGAAATGCCTATTTAGCTATTCTGCAGAGACAGACAGATCAAGGAAATATAATAGAAAATACGAAAGGGTATGATTTTCAAAAAAGCTAACCACAATATTTTAGTGGAGAAAGGGCAGTTTATTCACAAACACTACTGGAAAAGCCGGGTAGCCAATGGTAATTCAGTTGGCTCTTTAAATGCAGAAATTACAAAAGTTAATTCAGTGTATGGATCAAAGATCTAAATGCTAGAACTGAAACTATAAAATTCCTAGGGAAAAAAAACTGAAAAATTCTTGACAATAATTTCTTGGATACAACACCAAAATCACATATAATAGTGACAAACACAGGTAAGTTAGATTTTATAAAAATGTAATACCTTTGTGTATCAACTGATATTATTTAGTGAAAAAGTAACACAAAGAATGGAAGAAGTTGTTTACATCTGATAAGTAATTAATATCTATAATTTTTTAAGAATTCCTAAACCTCAACAACAACAAAAAATAATTTTAAACATGGGGAAAAACTAGAGTAGACATTTTCCAAAGAAGGTACCGGGACTCGGCGGCGCCCAGGGTTCACGCACTGGCTCCTCGCGCTTCCTCCAGGTCAGGCAGGGTGGGGCTGGGGTCTGCCGGGAAACAGGCCAGGTCTGCGGGAGCACCACACATCTGAGCCCTTTGAAGACGCAGGGCTGGTAGTGGGGGGGAGAGGGAAGGGTCAGGTCGTGGTCGGGTATGTCCGTCACAGTCTCCCCTGGGTTTGCCTTCAACACGAGAGCTCTAATCAGGAGTGATACCTTAAGACAATATCTATCCATAGAAACCAAACCAGTGAGATACCGGTGGAAAGTCCCTTAACGTGCCACCCGGGCAGGACTCAAGGGGAACAAGACAAGCACCACACGCATTGAACTGGGAGAACCAACAAAATAAGACGCCTACAATGTCACCGAGGAGATTTGAACAAAAACTTGGCACAGAGAAGCTGTCAATAAGGACACTCCACACCCTCTTTGTTTAGAGGGAAGATACCACAGAAAGCCGGGCATGGTGGCTCGTTCCTGTAATCATCAGCCTGCGAAGCAGCCGGGGCTAGGGAACGTGGTCTGAGTCCTGCTCGGGACAACACAGCGAGACCTAGCCCCAAATAGCTGGGCGTGGTGGCGCACGCCTGTAATCCCAGCTACCTGGGAAGCTGAGTCTGTGGTACCATGGGCAACAGTAGCCTGTGGTTCCACGAGCAAAAATAGCAAGACCTAGACTCAAAAAAAAAAAAAAGAAGAGTCTTGTCTGGTGGCAGTGGCCTCACAGCAAGGCCCCAAGGGAGGAGGCCTACCATCAGCTGATGGATGTCCCTTCGAGGATCTGCTCTTCCAAAATATAAGGCGGAGTCATGCCCCAAAGCCAAAGACCTGAAACATGACTGAAGGAGCAACAAAACGTGGCACAAACTGCGGAGATGAGACCCACCAAGACCAAAGGTGCTCCAAAAGAAGTACAGGAATGATAAACAGCACGTTCTGCCAAGTCCGGGGAAATCGCACCCTCACCAAGGACGAGGAAATGGATCAAGGAAAAAAAAAAGACTAAAGGACTAAACAAGGACAAACAGCAAAAAGAAAGGAGGCAGAGACCAGGGGAGTGGTGTGTGTGTGTGGGGGGTATTCCCATGGGGATTAGCAGTTATACAATCATATATTGTAAAATATGCAAAAATAAAAATCTTAAAAAATTTAAAAAAAGAAGGTATGCAAACGACCAATAAGCACATGAAATTATGTTCAGCATCACCAATAATTAGAAAAATATAAATTTCAACTGTAATAAGCTGTTTCTTTATATTCTTGAGTGTGACTATTATTAGAATTTTACTTAAAATAGTAAGTATTATCAATGATGTGGAGAAATTAGAAACCCTTTTTTATTGCTAATTGACAGTAAAATGGTGTAACTGTGGAAAAAAACTATTTTTGTTCCTTAAATTTTAGAGATAACAATACCAAAAGTTCCAGTTATTCTATCTATAGGTGTATTCCCAGAAGAAGTGAAATAAGGCACAGAAGCATATATATATATATATATATATATATATATATATGCTTCTGTATATATATATGTAAGCCAATCTATATATATATATAGATATATATATATCTATATATATATATATTCTATATATATATGTAAGCCAATCTTTACAGATGCATGGACACAATAGTTAAAAGGTATAAACATTTGGAATACTCACAGGAGGATACATGGGTAAACAAAGTGTTATATATACATAGACATACATACATACATAGACACACATATATAGATGGAATATTATTCAGTCTTGCAAAGGAATGAATTTCTGATAAATGCCACTTAGGGTGAACTTGAAAACTTTATGCTAAGTGAAAGAAGCCATATACAAAAGGGCAAATATTCAATGGCTTCATTTCCCAGAATTATTTAGAACTGGCAAATTCACAGCAACAGTAAGTAGAATAGTAGATGCTGGGTGACAGGAGAGAATACTTTTACATGTTGCTCTTTAATGGATGTAGGCTTTAACTTTGGGATGATTAAAAACTCATTGTTGTCCAATATTGTGATTTTAAGTAATGCCACTGAATCACACTCTTAGAAATCGTTAAAATGAAAATTTTGGTAATAGGTGTATATTTACACAATAAAAATTTAAGTTGGCCCACTGGAGCTGAAGGAAAGAAAAATTGAATAAGGGCGGGCAAGCAAAGAACAGATATAACGTGAAGAACTCATTTCTTAATGACTAAAAGACTGTTAACATGAAGATAATGGGATCATCAAATTGTGGATAATAGATAAGAGTTGCATTTCCCCGCTGGGTCGGAGGAGGGAGTTGAAAGACACCCCCGCACCTCCCCGGCCTAGCAGAGGACCCCCAGCACACCCCTGCTGCAGCTTGGACTGCTGGATATGTGCAGATAGGGCAAGTCCCACACCTCTGGGGTCTTAGGATCTTGGGTTGGGGGACCTGTAATCCTCACTTATTTGAGGAGAGGGGAATGGAGTCTGGACATATCCCCAGGGGTCCTGAGCTGGCAGAGCAGATTGGTAGATCCCACCTTCTATACTGGTCTGTGATCCAAGCTGGACTGGGAGTAGGGTCTAGGCCTGCTCAAAAGGCCTGGACCTTTGGGGACCCCCCAGCAGGGGATACAGTAAGTCCTGCACTACTAGGGTCTCAGGATCTTGGGGTCTGGGTGTCTCAGAGTTAGAAGCCCTGGCCTCCACCCTTTCAGTGTCCAGCGACGGGCTGGGGTATACCAGGGGTCCTGAGCTGTGAGAGGACCTTCCAAGCCTGGTCCAGTGAGCCTATTCAGGCTGGAGGTGGGAGGTGAGGTCCTTTCCAACTGCACAGGTGCTGAGAGGTGAGCTTCAGTACACTCCCATGATGACTTAGGACTTTAGGTGTTTTGGGGGCAAGAGTGAGTCCTATGCCACCAAGATCTTGGAGTCTCAGGCTCTTGGGCCCAGGGATCTCAGGCTGGGGTGTGGAATGTGAAAGCAAGTAGAGAGCTGGAGCTTCAGACAAGAGGAACACCTCCTATCTCTCTAGCCTCCTCTGGCACACTAGAGGGTGGTCAATAGCATATCTCTCACCTGTAACCCAGTTTCCTAACCTCTTTGGAAAGTCTCAAGAGACAAATGACTATTAGTAATACTGTTGCCCCCAATGTCATTGTGCATCCCTGCATCCTCCCTGCTGCTGTCATGTACACTTTGCTATTTCCTCATTACATCTTTATAACATTTCCTTGCTGGGATATATAAGAAGCATCACAACTTCATTAAAATGGGACTTGTACATGCTTTCCGGAATCCCTGTTCTGTGGGCTAGCCTCATAGATGACTATCAATCTCTTCCATCTCAATTTCTTCTTCATTCCACACGCAATTCCTAACACTGGGGAAGACATCCTCTACCTCTACATAGGGCAGGGTGTGGGTGCTGGATACCTCTTCAGGGGAGCAGGCTCCTGGGCAGGGGGAAGGGAGGGTGGAGTGGGGATCCCCCCTCTGATATACTCCAACCTCAATCAGACCTGCACTAGGAATGAAAAATCCAGTCTTTCCTTCTGTAAACATAATGGAGAGGAAAGAAAATGGTAACAGCCCTGGATACACTCCCCATTTGGGTTGGATCAGCAGCATGTTAGGAACCACTGAGACAAGGAGATGAAACCAGTGACTGAGGTGACCTATCAGAGATTTCCACCTGCATTGTCTCTGGGACTGAGGAACCAAACCCCTGGTTCACATTTAGTGCATGAGGCTCACTCCTTTACCAGTCAATGGGGATAGTAAGCCACAATGATGTGGCTGTGGCCCCATGGCAGAACTGCTAACATGAGGAGAGGAACTGGACCAACTACCTAGGGAAGTCTGTCTTGAGCAGAGAATGCCTCCACAGCAAGTGGCTAGAAGTTGGATTCCCAAACCAAGATACCAGAACTGTAGGGCACAGAACCAGTAACATGTGACAGACACCATAAAGGACCCTGGAGCAGTGCACCATGTATTTCCCCTTACAACAAGTTCCTGAAGTACTAGGCCTGCCTATCTGTCTCAGTTACTCCTGGAGATCTGAGCAGCCTTGTTTGATGCTGTCCAGGAGTGCAAGCCCGCACCCAGGGAAAAAAGGACATAGTTCCAGAAAAAGAAAAGACCAGTAGGTCAACAATGGACCCATGACTTGCAGTGAGAGGAGCTGGAATGACCAGAGAGGGGAAATGGGAAAGGGGGGGAAGAGTGAGGGATAAAGGGTACAATACAGAAGGGAGGGCCAAACCTTACGGGTACAACAAGCATACAAATGAGACCAAAATTGTATGAAAATTTTAAAAAGTTTTAAAAGAATATTAAAGAAAGCTTGGTTCCAAAATAACATTTAATCCTTGTGAAAAGACAATGAAAATAGATGACTAAGAAAAATAATAAGAGACATACCCAAAACTACTCCAATAAACACAATCCCTGAAATGGTATTTCAAACTATTGAACTCTTTTCATATTGTTATATAGATAAGAATATTTTAAAGACTTCAACATTTAATCCTAATCCCAAAAACAAGAACAAATTTTGGGATTATTATTCCTACTGATTACTCACCAACAAAGTTGGCTCAATGATCAAGTCTGTTTGGTTCTGTTTCTTGAGCATTTTTTAAAGTTGTCCTCTAGTTTTCATGATAGGATCTTAATACTACTTGTGGGAGGTATTCACTCTGCCCTCTTATCCCTTGAATTGAACCTCAGAGTTTCCATTGGAATAGACATGTTAAAATGCAAATTTGATCCTATCAGTGGAGTCATTGTTCATTGTTTTGTGTTTACAGATATTCAAGATGTCTATATCCCATTCAGCCAGTCATCTCTCCTGTTGTCTCCCACTTCTCTTTCTAGAAGTTGCATGAATAACTCACTATCTTGCAGTTAGCTTTTGCTTAACTGAAAAATTCTTCTCTCTTGTGCACCTGAAAAACCCACTACATTCTTTCAAACTGAATTTGCATATTATCTCTTTTGTAAATTCTTCCTTTCAGTGTTGCAGTCACACTCTCCTCCTTGCTATCATTGCACTTTTGCATGTCAGGCTTTTGTACTTGTCACACTGTATTTAATTATATTTTCATGTATATCTCTTGTCTCCTTGTTAAATATCAAATGATAACCATTTTGTTAGTGGATAGCAAGCAGCCATTTTTTGGAAAAAAAGTTAGGCTTCTATGGAAAGGGGCAGGTAAGCCAACCTTATATGGGCATAAAGGCCATGTCAGCAAGAAGTCAACCATATAAGGCATCATTGGCCATCAGCCAGCAGCATCCCCTTATATGGCAAAGCCCCTCAGTAGCCAGGTAAGACCCTTATCTCTTAGCCCCTTACTATCCAACCCAAATAGGTCACGTATCCCAAGCCCCTTACTAGCCAACCAAAATGGTTCACGTACTCCCAAGCCCCTTGCCAAGGGATAAAAGAGAACCGTGTGGCTCGGGGTCCTCACTCGCCCTGATGTAACCGCTGCGTCGGTGATCCAAGTCAGTGCTGGACCCTGACTTAAGTCAGAAAATAAATGCCTCTTGCCTTTGCATCACCCGTGTGCTGTTGCTGCTGGAACCCCACGACGGTGCTTTAACATCCTCTTAGGCAACATTCCTTGAGGCCAGAACTACTTCTTTTCCTAGATTGATTTAGCTTTAGCAGGTTACATGAAGTGTAACCTTTTGCTACAAAAATATGATTGGAATAAAAATAGTTCTGTGCATACTGTTTATTATCACCCTATAGATATAGTAGAATAAATAAATGTTGGTGATGAAAGTTCACCTCAAGAAAAAACGCATCATTATTTTTCTCCACCTCAAATAAGAGAGTTGTGGGAGAATTTGGTGAGTATATTTCTAGAAAAAGAAATTGTGCATGCCCTACAATCAGGCTGCTTATACTTGAATCCAAATATTTTACAATTTTATTAGTTATTCTCCAAAGATTTGTGAACATGACCAAACTTTTACTGAGTAGGAGCCTTGGCTGCCTAAATGACACCTGGTAAATCCTTATTCCACTGGTATAAAAAAGGCTGTTATAGGTTCACAGGGCCCAGCAGTATCAAACAAAAGACCAGGTGCAGCTGCTGATTCTTGTGAAGTTCTACAGAGGTCTGAGGTCTGCTGAATCCCATGGAGGTCATCTGCCCTATGCTGCTTCTTCAGAAGCCATCAGTTGAGTCCTTCTCTCTTTAGATGCTGGCTGCAGAATACTTTCTTCAGAGGCTGCAAGAAAATGCATCAAGTTGACAGTACCACTTAATATCTATCAGCTCACTTTCATTTTCAATCTGAATAATTAATTTAGCACCATGCTTGAAACTGAGTACTTACTTGAGTGGTCCATTTGCCATCCAGGCACAAATCCAAAAGAGAAAACATGGCGCCTGCACAGACACAACCTTCCCTGAAGGACAGGTTCATGGGCTGTACAGTCAGCCTTAGCGGTGCCAGGTATGATAATGCCGAAGGGAAGAGGCTGAGGCAGCACCAGGTCTCCAACTGCTGCAGAGTGGGTTCTGTTTGGAGTCTGCTTTGGGTCTGCCATGCTGACCTGGCATTCAGTGGCTCTACTACCTGCAGTTCCAGCACTAGGGCTGCCCCAGCAGGGCCCAACCTTCCCCAAGAGCCCCAGCCAGGAGTCGGAAGTCTTGCGGTTTGCTCTGTTACTGGAGCCGGTGCTGGCAGAGGGATACTTGCTGCTGCAGTGGACTACAAAGTGGGGTAGCCACTGTCACCTGATGCTTGAACCCCAATGGGGCCACTGTCGTTGGGGGTGGGGTGCGTGGAACATTTGCCATTTTTCCCATTTTTAGCAAGCTATTTCAGTCAGCACACCCCCAGTGAAAGGTGGCAGGGAAGCAGGTCATGCCCCAAAGCTTGCGCTGCAGGGATGTGGTATGTTCAAACCAAGACCACTGCTTGGCCTATTGGAAGCCACTACTCAGCCATGACAAGGAATGAAGACCTTCTTTAAGATTCAATTAGTGGGCCCTTCCCCTGCAGGTGAGATAGGACAGCAACCCCAGCCTTCAAGTGAAGCCAGAGAGCTTTATCCCCTAAATTCTGCTAGGGCTCTTTCACATTCAGAAGTAATTGCCCTTCCTCCACCACTGAGGTCAAGTTTCCCTTGCCTAAAGACCTTACAACAGCTCCCTTGAAAGTACCTGATTGTAAGGAATTGCTGATCCTCTGGAAAACACTCACTACATTTCCTCATTTCTGGACTTAAAATCAGACTCTAGTTTCATCAGACCGAAGTGTGAACTGCAAAGTGTAAACCATGAGGAGACAGGAGTCACAGGAAAGTATCTCAGAATTGTCTCCATTTAAAAACCTCTAGTAGCAGGGAAAGAGAGTCCAAATGTGATGTAGTAGTCATGACAGTTCCCCTTGACAACACATGCAGAAAATGTTAGGGATGATGGAAACAAATGGCAAAAATTAAACATTGAGTTCATTAATGCAAATTAAACACTGAGCGGGGATTTAAAATCTTACTGAGCATGCAGCGTGATGGTATATTATGGTCTAAGTTTATAAGGTCACAGCTCTATCCACTTTAACAAGTGTTTGAAAAGAGATGAATTTTTTTTTATCAAACTCACATGTCTCTTCTTTTGATAAGGATAATTTAATTAGCTATTTACCACTTTGTTCTCAGAACGATTGTAGGATGTGAATCACTGGTGCCTAAATTATGCAAAAGTGCTAGAGAGAAATCTGCTGAGCATCAGCTGTTGAGAACCCTTCACGGGGCCACAGCGCAATCCATGGAAGTAGCTTCTTCCCATGGTGATCCCGTCCACTTGGGAGAATTGTGTCCAGTTTGCTCAATACACATAGTGTGGGTGGGTTTTTTTCTGGATTTCACTACACACTCTGTTACTTACTCAACCTACAAGCTAAATGCTAAGTGAATTTCCTTCAATATGTACTTATACAGAGTCCTATTTCAAGGCGATTTACATATTCTACAAAAATTGTTCTCAAGTATACACAACAGAAGCTGCACAAAGAGAAACAAAAAATCTTGGGGACAAAACTACTCCTACACTCCTTTGCCATTCACAGTTGATGGATCGCTTGTTCACAGAGAACCCTTCGCAGTAAAGCAGATGCTTTTAAATGGAACTTAGACATTCAGGTGGTTAATGTGTCTCCAGATTAAACAGCTAAGTTCTAGAGATCTACCAAACATCCATTTATTTCTGCTTTAATCCCTTCCTTTCAGTGAGTTCTCCCCATAAGAAAAAAAATATTCATTGTTGGAAGCCACTGTAGAATGGAAATGGCCTCCAACACTAGAAAAGTTGTAAAGTACGTCACATTTCCACACAACTCCCACAATCCCTAAGTGAGGTCAGTACACTAGCCAGCACTGGGAGACAGAATCAATGTGAGCCACCTTTTTAGTATTCCATCCCATCCCATTCTATTTAATATTCCATCCCATTTCTATGTGCACTACGCAGCTCATCAGGTTTTCAACCTGTTTTACTATTCCCTTCCGGTTGTTTTATTCCTTTCCTCATTTCTCCTATTATTTTCCTCTCTAAAGTAACACCATGCAAGAATCATGGCTAGTCAGTTACTTACTTTCCACAGAAAAGGATTTTTTGTTGGGCTTCTAGTAGTTATTTCACATACAAGTTAATCATGAATTGAAAGACTAAGGTTAACACTGTATTTTCGTAGAGATATGAGTTTAATTCTGAACAGGAAAAATGAGAAACATCAAAAATTGGTAAACTTTAAAGCCCATGGGACTTGTGACAAGGACCACAAAAGAGAAAACAAGTAGATTTCAGGTTCAATTTTTATTAGTTTTCTAACTGACTTTCAAAAACATTCCTTGGATGTGAGGGTGATCTGGGTGCGACATTGTCACCCTATTGATCGCCAGGGTTGATTCGGCTGATCTGGCTGACTAGGGGGTGTCCCCTTCCCCCCTCACCGCTCCCTGTGCATCCCTCCCGAAGCTGCGCACTTGGTAGACGAGGACGAAGAGGACGGCCTTCCGGGAATAGAGACGGACGGTCGAGGGTATACCAGTAGCTGCGCTTCCCTGGTAGAACCTCCAAACAAGCTCTCAAAAACATTCCTTAGCCCCTACAAAACCCCTCTCAATATTACTAGGTTATCTCCAGCTCTGCTTACAGATAAAACATGGTACCTTCGAATGAAGTAGCAGCTCACTAAATTCAACACAAGCTAAATTATTTCAACTCTAAATATACTCTACATAGCAAAGTCACAAAAGTTATGGCTTGACTACTAATAAATACACTGATATGCAATATTTAAAATGAGTTGTCAAAAAAGGCTAAGAATAGTTGATAATTAGATTGTGTGATAGTATTTGTCTTATTCAAATATCAAACAAGGGGGGTAGAGTTTTCCACATGATCAGTACCTGAGCAATGAAATTGTTTACATTTTTTCCTCATAAAACTATCTCCAAGTTCATTTTTGAAAGCATAGTATCTTATATAAATACACAGCATGTAATTAAACTTCCATATATATCTATTTCCCCAAAAGTCTACCTTCTAGGTACTCAAACCTAGGCCCTCAGACAAACCCTCTGGTCTAAACTCAGGGCTGCTGGGAACCCAGGCTGTCACTTTTCAGGCTTACAGCCTTGACTTGAGAGAACTCAAACATCCTATCTAATGGCTAAACAGAAACAAAGATGTCAAATTTGTTGTCAAAAAGGCTAAGAAGAGTTGATAAGTAGACTGATTGACAATATTTGTCTTTAGTATAAGCAAATCAAGTTACAAAATATGCACACTGTTCATTTATGCACTTATTGGTCCAACAAGAAAAAAAAGGTTATGAAAAATAGAGATAAATTTATAATTTATTGCACTGTCAAGCAATTCCTCTTGATATTATCAGGTGAAATATTTCAATAAAAAATATGTGTAGTCCAAGTTCATAAAATCATGTTTTTTATTAATCTTTTTGTTTACATATTCATACACATAAAATATACATACATGTGTATGTACATATATTACATCATTGCATTCCCCAGGGTTTTCCCCTCACCCCATCACCTGAGAAACCTCCTCTTGATCTTCCTGTACTCCTGCCTTCCCCAATTTCTCCTTCACCCACCCCTCCCCTGGCAGCCTACTCCAGCTCCACTGTCAGCTTATTTGGGGTATTTCTTGTCTTTTTGTTTGTTATTCCTACGTTCCATCTATAGGTGTGATCATATGCTTCTCCTTTTCTTTCTGACTTATTTCTGCTAAAATGATTCCCTCTACATCCATTCATATTATCACAAATGCTTTGTGTTTGTCGGTTTTAACTGGAGTGTAATCATGTTTAAAGCTAAAATGGTACAAAATAAAATATGGTAAAATCATTATGCTGTGGGAAAACACAGTTTTCCCTTAATGAAGCTGCTCTAGAAACTCAACTATGTTGCGTTTACAAAAGAGATAATATGCAAACTCAGTTCAAAAAGAATGAAGTAGGTTTTTCAGGTACACCAGAGAGAAAGGAATTTTCAGTTAAGCAAAAGCTAACTGTAAGATAGTGAACTGTTCATACAATTTCTAGAAAGAGAAGTGGGAGACAACAGGAGAGATGTTTGGCTGAGTGACATAGACATCAAGAATATCTGTAAACACTAATTATTGTAGTATATATACACAACAGCAAACTACTCAGTGATTAAAATCATTTGCAACAATAAGGATGTAGCTGGAAGAAACTATGCTAAGTGAGATACATCAGAAAGGAGAAAGATCTGGATGGTATTGCTTTCTGTGAAATATAGAGTGAGCAAACAAAAGTTTGGAGAAAGACAAACCATTAGAACCAAAGGCTGGCAGCTGACCATAGATCTGAGACAGGTAGGGCAGGAGCAGCTATAAGGTAGGGGGTAGGGGGTAGGGCAGGAGCAGCTATAAGAAGAGGGACTGAGGACAGGGAAGGAGGTCACAATGAACTATGATGGAAGATGGTGTGTGCGTTGGTGGAGAGAGATCTATAGGGACTACACTTGAGGGGGAATAAATCCTATTCTGTCAAAATAATAATAAAGATCTAAAACACTGGTACGCCTATAAATCAATAATAAAAATAAAGTCCCCTAAGAAAGGGCAGTACAAAACCAGCCTACTTAAATTGATTATATAGTTAAGTGTATAAGTGAGAAGACTTACTGAAATCAAGTAGACAAAGTTATTTTAGAGAAAATAAGTTTATTTAATGTGATCCATGAATCACACTCAGTTTGCCCCCCATGAACTCTATTTGACTTACAATGGCTTATTTTTGTAAGCAAAGAAAACAGGCACTAAGAATGCTCAAATCAGGTAGTCATCTTTAGTTGTCATCACAACTACAAATTCCTATTCAACACCAAACACTCAGGTTCAGTTCATAAAACTGTACATATTAGTGGTTTATAGTTGTCACAGTGAAGCAATCTCACTGACAACTATAAGTGCTGTTATTATTAAATTTTTTCATAGCTGTTAAATTATATTTTGACCATAATTTTCTTGTCTGCACTTTCTTTTGATGTTACAAGGACGATTACAAACCCCAAAGAAAGCAGTGCAAGCTTGACCCAAGGAGGAGTCAGAAGTAAGGAGAAGAGCTCCTGTTTTCCTATTGATTTTTAGATCAGTTGGCACACTAAAATCTCAATATGGGCAATGGACTTTCACCTTTTGTTCCCCCTTCAGCCACAGGCCCTTGTTTCACCAGCGCCTGCCTATACAACCCAGTTTTGATGCTACCTCTCCTGTCCCATTAGCCCCAAGCTCTTACACCTGGCCAGGTCGACCCCATTGGTCCTGCACCTATTCTCCAGCCTGTTCCCAGGTCCTTCCATCAGGTTCATTTATCCCTTTACCCATGATGCAAGATCCCAATGCAAAGACCAAGCATGACAGTTCTGGGAGTTCGTAGGGTATCACTTGGACCACTCAAAAAAAAAAAAAAAAAAAAACCTGTCCTGTCTGATGGTAATTCCATGATATTCAGACCCTACAGAGTCAGAAGTATACCTCCTCTTCAACAAAGAGCTACTCTCCTGCTAATGAAGCAATAAGGCAAGATTTGAAAGAGGACACCTCTAGTCACTGCTCCCCAACCTTCTTCAGAGGACATTGACGTGAAAATCCAAGCAAAGTCCGAGACAGCAAATAAAGAAGAGGGGTCAACAGAGACCCCAGGAAAGATGATCCCATTGGGGTTAAGCCTTTGGCATTTACATGTGTGACCAATGAAGACCTCATTTC
>PVHY01025884.1:0-17871 GCA_004024945.1 Uropsilus gracilis
AAAACTAAGTTTGATGAACTTCAAAATTTATATTTCTCTTCCCATTTTGGACAGCAATTTCTAAGAGTGGTGCTGTTTTCCATGATCCCTATAGACATATTCTTCAATTCAACAGTAGTAACAATTCAATAAATACAAATTTGAGTATATAGTATTCTACTCATATATTGGACCAGGATCAGAGCTACCAAGGATATCTTTGTCACATCCTTACAAAAGTATTCTCATATTATTTCTGTCACCACATTCTCATCCTCTGGAGCGCCATTCTAACAGGACTCCTCTTATTCTACTCATGTGGAATGAGGCCTGGTAACAACATGTCACTAGAGTACATTTGACTGATCAGTTCTGTTCTTCCTTAGTCTCCACTTCTATACAGATAGAGCTACTCTTCAAAGCTCCTGTAGCTTTGATTCACTGCTCACTGTTTTGATTTGGAAGTCATCAATTTGTCTTTTATCATAGTTGTCTATGGATTAGCCTTACTCACAAGTCTCTAAGCTCTTTGACACTAGGGACTTTGTCTTATGCCTACCCTCCATTGTCTCAAACCCTTTGGCACATTTGTCAGGTAATAATAAGTCATCAATAAAAGTCCTTTGAACTAAAGTCCATTCAGTTTATATTTGGCAATCACAAATAAAGGGTTATACCTACTCTCATCATTATATAAAATAACTCTAGAGAGATCAGATTCTCTCCAAACTTTAGAAACTTTTGTAACTTTTTCAGCTAATTGGGGAATCTACACTTTTAACAATAAGATTGTTTCTAGTTAAGTTACAATGTACGCAGAATCCAAAGAAAACAATATATATGCTCAGTTATTACAATGTAACAGATGAACTACAAAAATGTAAGCTTTCTCTTTCACAAATTTAATCTGTGCTTAAGTCTAATTAAATTTTCTTTCTTTGCCCTTACATTTTTCACAATATTGATTTTTTGTTGTCTTCTCCAGAGATTCTAGATTTTCTAATCCAATTGTTTTCTTAACATTAACTTTTTTTCTAAATTTCTTTACCATGAACTTACCCATTAATATTTAGTATACTGCTGTATATGGGCTTTTACCACTTCCCAGAAAACTAAAGAGATAACTACAAGGAGGTTTTCTCTGACTCTAATTAGCATCTATTCAGGACCTAAATTATCCTGGGCCTCTCAAATATTAGAGTAAGTGACGATCACTTTGACCATTTGATCTAAGTACAGATTCCTAGGTCAACCCTCTAGAAAGACTGATTCAGTACATTGGAATTGGGTCCTAGAAACCTGTATTTTTAACCATCACTTTAGGGTCCTTCAAATCAAACTATTTTAGACTTATGATGATATAATTCTACCTTCTCTCTTTTCTTTCTAATTCACAGCCCTTGCAACAGTGTTCTTTAAAAAAAAATACCCCCAATTCTCCTTCTTACTCATTCACTAATGGGCATAAGCTGTTGTCTAGAAAGCTATAGTCAACTATTGTTTTAATTATTCTAATTATCCAAAGTCTTTACCTTGTAAATCATTTGGAATCTAAGGCCCTAGTTCAATGTATGGCACAGAGTAGATACGGTCTCAAAAAATATGTATGTTTCAAACTCTTCCTTGTAAATTCTCTAGTGAGGTAACTTGTTAAGGACAAAAATTATTGCTTCACACCCTCTGTCAGCAAGCTGGCAGGTAAGAGGGCTTCGGGGGCTGGTCAGTGAGAATGGGGGTGGGGTGGGGGGATGGGGAGTTGGGAGGGGTTGGGGGGAAGGTCTTGCCAGTTCACTCTCACTCCACTTAGTCCTCAGGAGGAATAAGAAAAACAAACATTGCAAACAGCGACATAGAACGAACGAATGAGGGACCAGATAAGGAGTCTGCCAATACACCTGGGCAGGATGCAGGAGAAGGATCATCATAAAACATGATGGGACTGGAGAGACAGTCATGATGAAGACCTATCACAAAAGTGTGCCTACAAACTCATCAGGAATGGATGAACCAAGACCCTGTTTCAGGATATGTCACCCAAGAAAACAAGCCCACAGAGTTGGGGGACTGGCTGCATAACAAATCTACAAAGGGAGAGAGTGGAGATGATCCACAAAGGCCATTGGTGGATGCCTGCCCTCTCTGAGAAATCTCACTACAGAGAAGGACTGGGAGCAAGGCCCCCCCAAGCCAGAAGGCAGAGTTGCAGGGTGAAGAGGCAAAGGACATACCAGGAGAATAGACTGGAATGGGCAGCCAGCAATGAGAAGACATTGTTAAACCTCAAATGAGCACAGACAGTCTGCCCAATGCAAAGCCAAGACTACAATCCTTCACTCACAGAATGCTATGTACTAGGAACACAGTCCCTCACCTGTCAAATAGGCACAGCCACAGAAAAGGAAGAGACCTATGGACTCAACATAAATCAACAAACAATGAGAGAGGAGTCTGAATGAACAGACAGACCATAGGGGTGGGGGGGGGGCGGGCGAGAAGGTATCCCAGCAACCATTTATCTATGGAAGAAAATTTTTTTTAAAAGAATAAAATAAAAATAAAAATAAAAGAATTATTACTTCATGATAATCCTATCAGAAAGGGGTATACAGAGATAGTAGTAGTGTTCAAAACTTTCCCTTTACTTATCTGCTATGATTAAGATATGTTTTTGTAAATGTAGAGGTTAGTGGAAAGAAAAGAAAAACTTCTTTTAAGATTCAATTTGTGTTTTCCAAAAGTTCCATGGTTCCAAGAGTTTCTACATTTGGTGATTAAATACCCTTAATTTCAAATATATAAATGTAGTTTCTATTTGGTAAGATTTCAATCAGAAAAGAAAGGCAAAATAAAAGATAGTCCACCCAGTTCTTGACCCTCCTTGGATGGGAAGAAAGTCCCAAGGAGTACCAGGGATTACCCTAATGCTTCTGGAGGCTTAGATACCAGGCACTCAGCCGCCAGCAGCTACCACCAGAAAAATCAGCCCAGGAGCTGTCAGAGAGCAGACAGCACCACTCTAAATCCCACAAAGATTCTGTTGCTGTTTTCACCAACCAGTTAATGCCCAGAACAGTGGGAAGGAAGGACCCCCACACAAGGAAAGCCCCAACTATAGCAGAGCAATCCCAAAGCAAATTATGCGGAGGAAAAAACAAATGACCAATCAAGTCCTCAAGGAATATTCTACAGAGAGAAAACAAAACCGCACAACCAAACCACAAAGGCAGGGAAAAGCTTTCTTATCTATCAGGCTCAGAATTAAAAATTGCCATGACTAAGAAAATTAAAGAAAAACAGGGGTAGAGGAAAGCACAATGGATTATGGTGGAGGATTGTGGGTACTCTGGTGGTTGGAGAACTGCTGAGCATACCAAAGGGGAGAACTCTATATTGTGAAGAGACTAACAAGAATATAAAATAATGATACTCCATTAAAAGCAATTAAAAACAAAAGCCTTTCTCCATTCCTGGACTGTATTTACTTAATACATCTGAGGACTCAATAACAGATTTTAAGAATTTTCTTCTGTATATATAAGCATCTATGTGTATACTATGGCTCCCTTTTCTTAAACAAATTGATTCAAAGACTCATTCGGGAAATTTTTTACTTTGCTTTCTTCTCTTAAGAATTCATTTAGAAGCCAGGGATGGTGACACTCACCTGTAATCCCAGCTACCTGGGAGGCTGAGGCTAGGGATTGCTCAAGTCTGGGGGTTAGAGACAACCCTGGGCAACATAGCGAGACCTGGTCGCTAAAAATTTCACTTAGAATTTTTTCCCAAATAAACATTATTTTAATGGATGTAAAAATTGCATACTATAAATGAAGGTAATTTAATTATAAACAGCTAGATTATTTCTCCACCTTTTTTTAATGTAAAGATATTGCAGTAACTTTTCTTGTGCATATTTCTGATTGCTTTAGTAAGTAAATATAAATTTTCAATAAGTAAGAGCAAAGCAATGTGTGATTTTAATTTGGTGATATGTTGCCAAATTGCCCTTCCATAATCCCATCAACAGAGCTGAGGAGAACCTGTATTTTCAGAAATCCTTAGAATTGTGTTTTATCAAATTGTAAACATAATTTCATGATTCAAGACTGTGTTTTGATAAGTATTTCTAAAATTTGATTGCTTATTACTCCTATAACTTCTGATTGTTTATTGCTCCTATTAACTTATAGATATAAGTGTACATCCTTATGAGGATAACCTATTCTCTTAAATCTATAGCAGAATATTGAAGTGAATACTTCCTTTTATTTACTATTTCTATTAGGGTAGCTTTCTAGTATGTTATTACCCTTTTAAATTAGTAACAAAAAAAGGTAAATGACTGGATACCTAGTAAGAAGTGCTTATTTTATGCATGAATAATCAGTGAAACAAGGAACTTCCTTTACCGTTCTTTGCCTCAGGTTGCTTGAGTTTTGTCATTTCCAGTCCACTGCAGTATTTCTTTCATAGGTGCTTTGCCCTATTTCAAGGGTAGAAAGCAACATCACTTACCAGCATTTAGCTGTCTACAGCTTTGGTGCATCATTTAGCATCATTAAGTAAAAATCATTTCTCCTGAGCTCTAACTGGTACAACACAGCAGGGGAGTAGAGCTGAACAGAGAAACCAAGAGAAATTTGTGGGTCTTTTTCTGTCAAATGACTAAAACCAGCACTTAAAATGAGCCAAATGTGTTTCAAGTGAGCTTTCAGGATGAAAGTCAAAACATTATTTCCTAACTTCCAAATGATCTGTATGTATTGCTCCTCACAGAATTATTTGAAACTGTTCTGTACATATTTGTTTGTGGTTATAACTATGAAAACTATTTTTATAAAAAATTTTGCATCTGTTTTAGATTTTAACTACTTTAGGAGAAGCAAAAGACTTTTTTAAAGGGGTAGCCGATCACTATTACTTCCCTAAAAACGTTTTTTTGCACTGAGAATTTGCAGTTACTCCAAATGCTTGCCCTTCAAAGCATAGCAGAAGAAAAATACCTGCTCTGTTGGAGATGGTGGCAGGTTAATAGACGTGCCTTGAAGTGTGTAGTGCAAGATATCCAGAAAATCTGGAAGAAATGCTTCTTGAATTGAAGCTCAAACTCCTTACTTCCACCTCCAAAATCATGAAATAATTTTCTGTGCCATTATTTCAGAAAATAATTTCCTAATGACACACTTGGGGTATCAGTACATTTCTGTTTGGGTGATATATCTTCTAGGATCCTTAAAACTTGAACTTGTGCCTTAGCTGCTCAGGATATTGAGTGTTTTCTTAATTTTGCTTCCAGTGATATTATGTAAGTCCCTTATAATAGATTTTGGATCTTACTACAAGCTCCATCAGATCGCTGTTTTTCTATGTCTCTGGCTTCAACTGACTCTTTATACCCTTACCTTTGGTTGTCTAGTCCATTTCTATGGAGTTAATTCTTGTTTTTTATGAACATGACTCCCAAGTCAATAGCACAAATTTGAACTTTTTTCTTGAGCTTCCACTTAACACATTCACCTGTCTGCTGGATAGCTCCACCTAGAAACCCGGCTGACCTCTCAAGTCACAGTGACTTTCCAAGGTCCTTCCTCCCTTGCTCTCTCCTATGCGTTTTCAAAATTCTGTTCAGGGTATTGCTGTCCTTCAAGTTTCAGGTTCCAAACCTTGAGTTCAGTTTTGACATTTTGGCTTTTTTTTTTTTTTTTTTTTTTTTTTTTTTTTTTTTTTTTTTTTTTTTTTTTTTTTTTGGGCTATCACTTTTCAGGCTTGTCAAAACAAATCTTTGTATCATTTCTCTTCCCCATTATCCCCCAGTCATTTTTACAAATCTCTCTCAGAAAATGATTTCTTAGTTTATCTAGCTACCTTCTCCCTCCTCTATTTTTGCTATGGCTTTTAAGCGAGGGCTATTCTTTTAAAGGACAACTCTGATTTTAAGGCAACACAATCTACAAGAATTAACTCCTAAATCTGGAGTGAGTTAAAAGTGATTAGTTGAGTTACTATCATTACCTATTTCTTTCTTTGTGCTGTGGATAACAGTCATCCCTGTAGTCTATACTTAGTTGATTGAATGAAAATATACACATAAAATACTTACCACTGATCCTTAGTATTCAATTAATATTTTCAATTATTATTCTCATTTCTCTTTGCTGCTCAGAACTGCCAATGGTGCCATTATATTTACCAAGTGGTACAGCTCTGACCTACCTTTCTAGCACTGAATGCCACTTCCTGCCCTTCAAAATCTCCTTTTCCAGTCAGGTATGCTGAACTATTCTCTATAAATACTGAGTTTATCTAAAATGTTTCTTTTTTGACCAGTAGCTATTTAATTTAGCTTCCCAGTCATTGTTAGCATTCTGTTAATTACAGCTGAATAGTGCTCTCTTCATATCAAATGAAAAAAGAGGTGAAATTATTAACTCATGCATTTGGGCTAGCCAGGGACTAGAAATCTGTCAAGAACCATAGAAAAGCACTTTCTCAGTCATTCTCATTTGGGGACCAGATGGGCCCTATATATTTCTGGCCTCTGCAGAAAATGACTTTCTCTACTTACCCTTGTCCCTGCAGCAATCACATCCTAATTTATATCTCCTAGTTCCCATCCACTTAATTTTATATACAGATCAAGTGATCTCCCATCTCAACTCCAAGTTTCTGAGAAAGAGAATCAAGTATCTATTCCAAATCTAGTCTGTTATAGCTACTGGACAAGTCATCTCAGACAAACCTGACAGCCAGGATCTCACCCTATGTGGACTGGGCATTTCTTAGAGAAAGTCTTTTCAAGGCAAGATGGTCTGAAGTGGCTTATTGTATCAGAAAATAAGGTCATGATTTGTCATCGTTCTTACAACTGTGCCTTTCATAGACTTTCAGTAATATTTACACGAACATATAAAAATTCCTATTGTGAGATTGCAAAAAAATAATGCTGATATCCAAAATGAAGTTAAAATTAAAAATTATTTAGTCTGCAGAGAATGACAGCCACTTAATTGGAAGTTATCTCATAATTTTGCCCACAAGAGAAGGGAGTATTCAGACATGTTTAAACAAAGGAAAGGCTGTAGAAAGTCATCTTAATAATTTGTGGAGTAAGACTCCATTTTTATAAATCTTCATGCGTTTTGGAATCAGTTGTGAGAAAGATAATGATAACTGAGAAAGTATATACATAGGCTTAGTGAGTATAATAAGATTAAATAGTATGTATTAGTTTCCTAGGACTGCAGTGGCAAAGTAATACAAACTAAGGTATAACAACATCTCACAGTTCTGGAGGTCACAATTTAAAATCAGGATTTTGGCATAATCACTCTGAATCATGTAGAGTATTTTCTGTCTCTAACTTTTGGTGACCATGACAGCCAATCTTTATAGTCCTTGATTTGTATCTCCACCCCTCTAATCTCTACATCTGTCATCAGAGGGCATGCTCCCTGTGTTTTGTCTATGTAAATCTGTGTCACCTGGTATTTTCCTCTTCTTCTAAGAACACCTGTCAAATTGGATTAGGGTCCATCTTAATGGCTCCATCTTAACTCAGCTACATTAGTGAAGACCCAATTTCCAAATACAGTTACATTTACAGAAGTTTTCCATTTACCAAAGGTTAGGAATTTTACAAATCTTTTGGGAAAGGGGGACACAATTCAACCCATAATAGAGTGTAAGCTACAAAGATCTTTTAAAGTTGAAATATATTATTCCAAAAATGAGTCTGTGAGAATTGATAAAACATGTACATGTAGGAATTTTGTGACAATCAAAATCTGCCCCCAATAGATGAATAGATGTTCTGTCCTAATCTTCTGATCTGGAGGTATGTTGGGTTACAAGGAAAGGGGAAAATAGGGTTGCAAATGAAATTACATTTGTTAACCTGACTTTAAGGTAATATGATTATTCTCTGATCAGGGCCAATGTAACTACTAACATCTTTTAAATGTGGAAGATTGAGGCCAAAGCAGAGGTCAAAAAGACTTTTTATCTATTCCTGGTTTGGGCTTGAAAGTGGTCCTCCATCCAAGGAATGTAGTGGCCTCTAGAGACTGCAAGAGACAATAAAATGAACTCTGAGAGCCATCAGAAGAAGCAGACCTGCACAAAACTTGATTTCAGCATCTAACATCTTACTTCTACCTCCAGAACTGTAAGATTGCACATTTCTATTGTTTTAAGCCATTTGGTTTGTGATATCTTCTTAGAACTGTCATAGGAAATGAATACAAGTGCTAATGTCTTAAGAGAAAGTACGATAATCTTTGCACAGGTTAATTTTCATACAATTAGAAGCAGCAACTTTTAGCTTTAAAAATAGACATGTTTAAAGTAGATACTAGGAGAATTAATAGCAATTTGACTTAGATAATTAATTACCAAAATCAAATACTAATTTGTTATTGTTGGAAGTTGTTAAAGACATTACATTAAATAAATAAGATATTACACTAAACATTTTTTTTTCTTGATGAGAAAAAAGTCTCCACATTTGTTCAGTGGCAGATGCTTAGAAGTCAATAAGTCTTTCAATCACATTATTTTTGCTTTGTTTCCCTTTACTAAAATAAAACTTACTAAAATGATGTGTGTGCCCACTAGAGTGTGTTGAATTCAATCAACATCTCTGGATTTAGAATTTCAATTTCACAAGCAGTATCAGAAAGTTCACCTGTAACCAGCTTCCTCTGGGGAAGATTGCCTTCCTATGTAATCTGATTTCCATAGTTACACGGAATGAGAACCTGGCCCCTTGAAAACAAGGTATTGATCTGGTAAGAAGCTACCTTATTCTTATTCATAAAAGCTGTTTTCAGCTGCAAGCATTTAAGGGTGAAAAATCACCCTGTGCTAGCGAATACTAACCAAAGCTTGGTGTGATGTTTGGTGCCCCAATTTTGCTTCTAGCATTTCTTTGAGTGCTGCATATTTAAGTGGGAACATATTCTGCAAAGATTACATTAACCAGTGTGAGGTCAGGAAATTTCTAGTCCTGTCTAGAGGCCCTAACTTGTCATAAGCTTCAAATTTTAAATGGTCTTTATCTCCTTTTGGTTTGTTGTTTTCTTTTCAACAAACTACCTCTCTGACACTACCTTGAATGAGGTGAGAAAAGGGTGAGTATAATTTTCTGAGAGAGCTCATAAAGAGGTCAGAATGACTACAGAAGGCTTTATGAATCCAGACAGTTTATAGCTAGTCTTACCTAGTTCTCAATTGCCTCAGGAATTGATGTGTAATTGTTAAGTTTTTCTATACAAAATGTTTACTTTTATCATTTTGTTATCAGGCAAGAAACAAGAAAAACAGGGTGCTTAACCAAACTTACAAAGGGGGGCACCTGACTTTTTAAAGCCAACCACACACCAGGTTCTTCCCAGCCCATGCATGCGGTAACAAGACCACATAAACCTTAAGAGGAGGCAAAAACATATTTACTTATTAAAAGGGCAAAACAAACAAAAGTCACTGGAGGCTACAAGGAACCCCTTTGGCAATCTTTTTTTTTTTTTTTTTTTTTTTTGAGACCAGGTCTTGCTATTTTTGCCCATGGAACCGCAGGCTCTCATTGCTCAGGGCACCACAGACTCAAGTAATCCCCAGCCTCAGCTTCCCAGGTAGCTGGGATTACAGGCGCGCACCACCACGCCCAGCTATTTTTTCATGGAACTAGATCTAGCTACAGGCCCCAGGCGGGACTCAAACCGCCGCCATTCCTAGCACCGGCCGCTTCATAGGCTGAAGCTTACAAGCACGAACCACCGTGCCCGGCCCCTTTGGTAATCTTACCTACCTGTCTAGTCTATAATCCAAAGAGCACATGGCTGCAGCAGCCATGTGCATCCACAAAATGGCAGCTGGCACACTTTCAAACCAGACAAAGAAGCCAAGATGGTGCCATTGTTCCTTCCTTCACTTCGAGTCTGAAGAAGCCAAGATGGCACCGTGGATCCTTCTTCGAAAGCAGGAGATTCAAATCCAACAAGAAAACCAGAATGCCATCATCAGTTCTCCTCCAAAAGGCACAGTCCTGGCATTATTTTAGCTACCACTCCAAAGTGGCCCCCAAACCAGCAAGACTCATTTGATACAGCAACAGCAAGAACTTCAGATGTCTCAATATGAAAATAGCAGCACAGCAAGTTCTCTTCAGGTCTCCAGACAATTCCCAAGCTTGTCGGTTTCAAAGTTAAATCAAGTTCTCAAGTGTCAGGAGCTATGCTTTCATTACTCTATTTTTGGCCTTCTCTGATAAGCTACTGAATGTTCGCCTAATGAATGCAGAGGGGAAAAGAGTGTCCTTGAGCAATCTTTGTAAAAGGCCTCCTTCAAGGTCATACTTTGGCCAAACTGGAGCAGTCTTAGACTAAACTTGCTTTAGTTGATCTCCTGATAAAAATATGCTTATAACCATGTGACCCTGTCAAAACTTCTTTTGTTACTGCTTGATACATGTTTTATTTTCTTTCTTTCTTTTTTCCTCAAAACTAAGTCTTGCTATTTTGCCCAGGGAATTGCCTGGGGTACCACGGACTCAAGCATTCCCCGGGTCTCAACTTCCCAGGTAGCTGGGATTACAGCTATGCACCACTATGCCCAGCTATTTTTTGAGACTACGTCTTGCTATGTTGCCCCAGGCGAGTCTTGAACCTGAGAACTCAAGCAATTCTTAGTCTCAGCTATGCTCTAGGGCTGCCCTTAAAGGCACACGCTACCATGCCCAACTTGCTACATGTTCTCTATAAGTCTGATGCTAAATAAACTCTGTGCCACAGTCCAGAGAGACAGGCTGTGAGCCGCTTCTGTCTGAGTTTCAGCTCAAGTGTCAATCCTTACCCTACCCCTTGGGACCATTTGATCACATCGTAGCTGGCTTGTGACACTCAAGTACCAAATTTCCAATTCCACTTACATAAGTCACAAGCTTCTCCAACATGCTTCCCTGGGATCCTCAGCCTGGGCCCAGGCTAGGGCCTGCCTGCTTCTTGTCTCGTATCAACTTGTCTAGTCTCATCTCTCTCCTCTCCACGTTTTTTGTCCCAGTCTTCTCCTTAATCTTCTGATACTAATCCTATCACAAGGAGGTTTGTCTTCCCTTTTCCAAGTCTGCACCCACCAATGAACAGATAGATGCTATTTTAATGCAGCACCACCAGTACTGGGGGCCACAGACTCCCAATTTCACCACACCTCCCCTAACAATTTCTTTTCCTTTTCTCTCCTATCTAAACAAGCCCTGGGAAGTTTCCTTTCCTTTCTTATGCATTTTTGTATATGCTGCATTGCCACTGAATTCAATGTAGTGGGATAATATGTAAAAATTGCTGCTAGTTTCTTTAAATTATGTGTGTGTGAGAGCGAGACAGCGAGAGAGCGAGAGAGCGAGAGAGAATGCCTCTAGTATTGTTGACATTGTACCATGTTAACATAAGTGAAAACTAAATACTCAAACATAAAATTTTGAGGCAGTTGGGAGAAATCTGCAGTTCTAGAACCCACAGAAGTGATTAAATGTTGCAGATAAAGGAATAGGCAAGCCGATTTAGGAGGATCACCTGATAGATACACAGGAACCAGTAATTCTTAGGCACTCTGCATACAACCAAACTGCTATATGAACAGCTCCTGGCACAGCATCAACTAAATTCTATCACTTCTACGTATTCTACACCCAGAATTGTCTGGCTTTTATTACCAGGATCTCTAATTGCCAGGCAGATTGATTTCATGTTTGAATTCATCTATAGCCGTATTTTTACTTTTTCTTTTTCTTTTTTAATTTTAATGAAACTCAGGTTTTTTTTTTAACTTTTTTATTTTAATTTTATTTATTTTTTTAATTTTAATTAATTAATTTATTATTTATTTATTTATTTATTTTTTATTTTAATTTATACATATAATAATTTATACATATATTTATACATACAATATACAATAATTTATACATATATATACATATAATAATTTATACATAATTTATACATATATTTCACAACAATCACTTCATTGAGGTCCCTGGGGGTCCCCCACCACCTCCCCTCCCTGGCTACTCCAGCTGGTCCCCTCCCGCAGTTGTGTACTTTCATTTGGTTGTCCATATATTAGTGAAACCATTTGGTATCTGTTTTTTTCCTTCTGACTTGTTTCTGCCAGAATGATTTCTTCTAGGTACATCCATGTTTCCAGAAAATCATTGAATTTGTCATTTTTTATTGATGCGTAATATTCCATTGTGTATATTACCACATATTTTTCATCCAGTCCTCTTTTTTGGGGCATTTGGGTTGTTTCCAAGTTCTTGCAATTATAAATAATGCTGCAATAAACATCCGAGAACAGGTGTCCCTTTGTACCCACATTGAGATCTCCTTTGGGTAGATTCCCAGAAGAGCGATTGCTGGGTCAAATGGTAGTTCCATTTTCATTAGTTTGAGGGTCCTCCACACTGCTTTCCATAGTGGTTGGACCAGTTTGCAATCCCACCAGGAGTGTAAAAGTGTTCCTTTCTCTCCACATCCACGTCAGCACTTGTCGTTGTCTGTTTTTTGGATGTGGGCCATTCTTAAAAAAAAAGTAAGTACCCTATTTTTACTTTTTCTAAGTTGAAACTATATATTTTACCTTTTTCTACCCAAAATACATGGAGTTGACAATGCTACCAGGGCTTTGACACGAAAAAGAAGTTTTACAATGTTAATTGATTGACAATGCAGTTGACAAAGTCAAATCTATGCCCCCAGTTTAGAAAGGAATGAGATTATATAGGTTTTGGGGACTAGGGATGAGGACAAGGGAGTTAAATTGTCCTGGTTGAGTAGGTTGCACCAGTAAATGTGTGGTTTCTAAAGTTTTTTTTAGCTAGTTACAGAGCATTTCATACACTAAAAGGATGAAGAGGCTTTTTTTTTTTTTTGATAACTGGAGCTTTTGTTTTGGGGGCTCCCTGCCTCTGGCTAACCCCACTTTTCTGTTTGCAGTCTCTTGGGTCTAATTGACCTTGGGGCTCAGTCCAAGGTTATTTGATAAGCCTCCAGACTGCTCTGCCTTAAAAAAAGCAAGTCTCAGAGAAAAATTGAAATAAATTTTTCCCCCTTTCTTTTGTGACCTTAGTGTTAAAAAGTTTAACCATTTAGGCTTGGTTACACATCTACTCTCAATATGAATTAGTTTCATACTCTAATTTAGGTGCTACAATCACTTTGGTAATTTGACCTTTAAGTTTTTAGCTTGTCTGTTTCTTGACTTAGGGGCAGGAAGTATAATCAGATCACCAAAGGCCACTTAATGTTTCATGAAACTTTTCTTGAAGATACTTCTTTAGTTTTGTCTTCACTGAAAGCAAACAGTCTACCTCAAACTTTTTTTAAGTGAAGATTTTCTTTGTAAATATTACACAAAACCAAACTAGCTTCAAAATATTCTTCTGTACTTTATTTTCAGAGGCAGAGAGATTGTGTCAAAAAGCTTTCAAATTTTCTTTTTTTAAATTTTAATTTAATTTTATTTTTTTAAAATTTATTTATATATAAATTTCACAACATTGTAATCTCAAGGATTTGCCCCCCCCTCCTCTCCCTTTCCCCCTTTCCCTCCTGTTCATAGTTGTGCGCTTCATTTTGGTGCTTAGCTTGTTTTGACTTTCCTCAAGGCTTTTTTTTTTTTTTCCACTATATCCCATACATTAACGAAACCATTTGGTTTCTGCCTTTTTCTTTTTGGCTTGTTTCTGCTAATATGATTTATTCTAAATACATCCATGTTGTTATGAAGTTGTCAAATTTGTCATTCTTAATTGATGAGTAATATTCTATCGTGTATATATACCACATTTTTTTCATCCAGTCATCTGTTTTGGGGCATTTAGGTTGTTTCCATGACCTTGCAATTACAAATTGTGCTGCAGTAAACATCCGGGCACAGGTATTTTCCAAATTTTCTTATTCAAATTGTGTGTTCTAAGTAGTTTTTTCTGATTATATTTCCTTAAATAATTTGTCAATTGGCATTTAAAAGTCTTATTTTCTTCATAAAATAAATCAGAACTCCTAAAAGATGTTTCACAAGATATAATAGTGAGGATGAATTCAAATTCAATTATTATAAGTGCTGTGTTAGCTCCTTGGGGTTTGTTTTATCTATCTATCTATCTATCTATCTATCTATCTATCTATCTATCTATCTATCTATTGATTTTAGCCATATGGTAAAAATCATTTCTTAGTGGAAAACAATAGCTGTGAGATGATAAAATGAAAAGCAATATTATATTTATTTTTAAAGATTAATAGTACATTGAATGAAAGAAAATTCTCATATAACATAGATGCCTAACAATAAGAAGAATATAGAAAACATTGGGAATAGAATGTAATATTAACCAAATAAAAAGCTTCATAACATAAGTCTTCAGCAGCTAAATTTACTTTTCTACAGCTCTTCATATGCAGATAAATTTCACTCATGCAAACCTTTGCATTATTTACAATTAACTCAAAGTATTAACTCAAAGTGATAGAGAATTTAACAAGAAAAGATTAACTTCCTCTTCTAAATCTCCCCTGAAATCATGGTTTACACATACATTTCCTGTCAAGGATACACAGGTCTCTGTTTTTTAGCATCAAGATAGCAGTTTCTTACACAGCAATTTTCTTACTTGATAAGGGGCAAAATGGCATCTTTGCTGAAAGCAAAGCACTGCTTTTCACAGCAATCAAATGATCAAAATTTCACTTTACAGATATAAATTATAAATGGATTTTCATAGAAAGGAAGTTGCTAATGGAGTTGTTGTTTGAGCTAAAATTGGGGGGAAACAAAAGAATCATGACTAATAATTTTATGATTCATTGATTTTTATTATACTAACTCCTACTTCCCAAAAATCTTGTTTTAATAAATCCTTCAATAATTAGACCATCTTTAACATTGAACCATAATCACCATCACTGATTGTTGTTCCAAAGTGTGAATTATGGGCTCTCCCATTTTGTTTTGTTCCCCGAATTCTTTGCCAACAGTGCCACTGATGTTAGATCACCACTGCCCCAAGGACAATAAAACCAGAGAGCAAAGGCAACAACTGTCTGCTTTTGCTTTTTTTTTTTTTTTTGCAAGCTTTTAAAGTTCAAAATTAAAATTGGAGTCTTTAGTATAAATCAAGAAATCTGGAAAGAAAACAATAAGTAATTTCCAATTTTTATTTTTTAATTTGAATGACAAGTAAGTTCTAGTCTATCCCTACATTCCCTTAGGTACTTGGGAACAAATTGAAAAAAAAAAAACAAAACAAACAAACAAAAACATAAAAAAATCACATCCTGCAGTGAGAGAGGAAGAGAACATTAGAAAAATAAAAACAAGATTTTTATGCTATTTAGTGCCCCTTATGGGAAATCTGAAACTCTCTAAACAAAACCTGGAGTGGGGAGAGGGATCATGCCAGTAATCGGTCCTTGTAAATTTGGGCATTGGGGCCTTGGTGTATTTGTTGTCATGTTTTCTGCCAGGTGACTCTCTGATCAGAGGACTTGCTTGGGTGACATAAACAATAATGAGACTTCTGGAAAGATATTCAATAGTATGTAGCATGCTCTCTTCTGCTTCCTCTCTTTAAAAAAACTGTATACAACGGATACATAATTAATGGACCAGAACAACTTATAAAGAATATCAATGAAACAATAAAATATTTATTGAACATTGTGTGTGACCACCTTAGAGTACTCTTGAGGAAGTTATTATACAGTCCATACAATAAATATTTTAAAAGTCAGAGAAAGATAAAATTCAGGCTGGAAAAAAATAAGATGCAAGCAATAGACAAGTCTCAGGGAGACATACTGGCTGTTAGTTAAAAGAAAACAAACTCAGAATATAAAGACCAGGAAAGGAAAAAAAAAGTTGTTAGAAAGATCATATTTATTTCTACACTCTCTCGAGACTAAATGCAGGCACCAAAACATGGGTGTGTAGAACTGAGAACTAATAACAAAAATGACAACCATTTCTTTCCCCTATAGCAAGATTGATCCAGTAATGGTAAAGCGGCTCTGTTTGTGAAGGCTCAGTTTTGTGTAAGAAGTTTTGTATAAGAAGCATTTTCACTTCTACAGACAAAAGGGCCGTGGGAGAACCACTGCTTCTTGTTTTTGTCTCTCAGGTTAGTGTTCAGGTAGAATTGCCAAAAAAAAAAAAAAAAAGCCAAAATTATTTTTCTGAAATGTAAATTTCTTGATAGGATCAATAATCTAGAAAGTGCACTGCTGCTTATTAATATAATAAGCCAATACTGCAGGCTGGGGGAATTTCTCAGATGATATGCTGTGAAATTCTCTGTGTGTGCAGGTGTGTGAAGCAGGCAATACTGCAACTAGTAAACAGAAGGAGCTTTGACATTACAAAGTGGAAAGCTTTTATAGACAGGAGGGGGCAAGATTCGGAAGAGAATAAGTTGTTTGAGGATGGGTCACCTTCCCTTGTGGGAACAGAGAGGTCCACCAGGCAGACTGCATGACAGGGAATTTCTAGACTGCGTGGTTAAGATTACATTCCTAGGAGGGGCTGAAATTGCAATTAAGTTAGGTATTAAGTCTTAACTTGGTGCTTAGCACAAGTGTTTCCTTTTTGGTACTGTTGTCCTTTTAATGTCCATTATGGCAGCCTTAGCAAACTAAGATAGAACTCTGGATTTACCATGAGGAGGTTTTCTGAATGTCAAGTGATTATTGACTTTTAATTGCCAAGAATGCAGTCTGATGAATATAGACTACTGCTTCTTAGCACTTACATCAAGCCAGTTCTGGAGCTGGCTCTAATTACAAAGTGCTAGGGGCAAAGAGACACCAACTGTTACTTAAGAGAGTATGACTTAGAGAACAGAATTGTGTGCTTATACAGAAATCTTAATATTACCATCCCAGGGATTCGGAAATCTCACAGATATGAGACTGGTCGGTTCTTCCTTTTATAATTTGTTCAGATCACAACTTTCTCCAAGCAAGTGTGTAAAAATAATCCGGTACCTTACGTATTATCATATCACAGAGATGAAGATTTTTGTTGGATGGAGATGCCTAGTTGAGCAGGTGTAAACCTAAAACATAGTTGATTAAAACATAATCATCAGCTAATGATTAGAGGTGTTTGCTACAGCAAATGCCAGATTGTTTCAATGCCTTCTTGGAAAGTGTGATATTCAGGCTTATCACCCTGAATGATTAAAAAAATTCAAGATTGGTCGTGACGACTTATATAGAAGAGAAACAGCTTGAGTTCTTTAAGATATTCATAAGCCAAGAACATGAATGAACAGTTCTACTATTTGGGGAAAGTTACATATACCCTATAACTTATTCTGACTGTGCTACCTCTATAGATCAGTGACTGTCTACATGAAAGTAATGGTTAGAAATTATATTTGATATGGATGTTCTCACTTATGTGTGGGATATAGAGAAAGCAAACAAAAGGAGAAGAAAAAGTTAAAACGAGTAAATGGATAACAAGAGAGCAGAAGGGAGGACAAAATTAGGGGAGGAATGAGCACAAGAAATCATGGTGATGGTTCAAGGTTGATATGGTGGTGGAAGAACTATGAGGAATACAGCAATATATGAAAACATTTATATAGACAATAAAAAATTATATTTGAAGATTTGTAAAGTCAACAGTTCTTTCCTAAGAGCAAGTTTCCTTGTATATGACATTCTGATTAACTTAATTTTGTCTATCTTTCCTTCCTTCCTTCCTTCCTTCCTTCCTTCCTTCCTTCCTTCCTTCCTTCCTTCCTTCCTTCCTTCCTTCCTTCCTTCCTCTTTCTCTCTCTCTCTCTCTTTCTTTCTTTCTCTCTTTCTTTCTTTCTTTCTTTCTTTCTTT
>PVHY01025885.1:0-17893 GCA_004024945.1 Uropsilus gracilis
CCCAGCAGTCGCACTTCTGGGAATCTACCCAAAGGAGACCTCAATGTGGGTACAAAAGGACACCTGTGCTCAGATGTTTATTGCAGCACTATTTATAATTGCAAGGACATGGAAACAACCCAAAAACCCCAGAACAGATGAGTGGATAAAAAAGATGTGGTATATATACACAATGGAGTATTATTCATCAATCAAAAATGACAAATTTGATGAATTTATAGACACCTGGATGTACCTAGAAGAAATCATTCTAGCAGAAACGAGCCAGATAGAAAGGGACAGAAACCAAATGGTTTCACTAATATATGGTCAATCAAATGAAACTGCACAAGGGGAGAGTGGGGACCAGCTGGAGCGGGTGGGAAGGGGAGTTGGTGGGTGACCCCAGAGGGACTGAAACGATGTAATATAACAATAATAATAATATAAATAAAACATGCTAAATAAATAAATAAATCAGCAGGAACTAGAATGAAAAAAGGGTTAATAACAAGTAGGAGAAATCATGACTTAAGGTGTGTGGATGATATGCAATTATATCCTTTTCTACCCCGTAAAGTGTAAAACATAGAGAGATTTCATCTATGATCATCAAATACAGAGAAGTCACAGTTAGATATATACTGCACCCTTTGGAGTATGATTGAATTCAGGAGCTTTCTCGCTGAAAACACTGCCTGTTGGTGGCCTAAAGGGTGTAAATCAGCAGGAAATTGAATGAAAAAAGGGTTAATAATAAGTAGGAGAAATCATGACTTAAGATATGTGGGTGATATAGACATATCTTTTTCTACTCCATGAAGTGAAAAAAGAGATAGAGATAACATCTATGAACATCAAATTATAGACAAGTCACAGAAAGATATATATAGCACCCTGTGGAGTCTCATTGAATTCAGGAGGTTACTCCGTGAAAACACTTCCAGTTGGCCTAAAAGGCCTAAATCAGCAGGAATTTGAATGAAAAAAGTGTTAATAACAAGTGGGAGAAATCATGACTTAAGATCTCATGGTGTTATGGACTTATATCCTTTTCTACCCCATGAAGTGTAAAACATAGATTTCATCTATGATCATCAAAGTACATAGAAGTCACAGAATGATATGTACTGCACCCTTTGTAGTCTGATTGAATTCAGGAGGTTTCTCACTGAAGACACTGCCTGTTTTCCTGAAAGGTCTAAATCAGCAGGAATTTGAAAGAAAAAAGGGTTTATAACAGGTGGGAGAAATCATGACATAAGATCTGTGGGTGATATGGAGTTATATCCTATTCTACTCCAGGAATTGTAAACCATAGAGAAATTTCATCTATGATCATCAAGTAAAAATAAATCACAGAAAGATATATAATGAATCTTAGGAGTCTGATTGAATTCAGGAGTTTTCTCCCCGAAAATACTGTCTTATTGCCTGAAAGTCTTAAAAAGAGGAATATGAATGAAAAAATCTTAATAACAAGTGGGAGAAGTCATGAGTTAAGATCTGTGGGTGATAGGGACTTATATCCTTTCTTACTCCATGAAGTGTAAAACATATAGAGATTTCATCTATGATCATCAAAGTAAAGAGAAGTCACAGAAAGCTATATACTGCATCCTTTGGAATCGGATGAATTCAGGAGAGTTCTTGAAGGAAACACTGCCTGTTGTACTGAAATGCCTAAATCTACTGGAATTTGAATGAAAAAAGGGTTAATAACAGGTGGGAGAAATCATGACTAAAGATCTGTGAGTCATATGAACTTATACCCTTTTCTACCCCATAAAGTGTAAAACAGAGAGAGATTTCATCTATGATCATCAATGTATAGAGAAGTACGGAAAGATATATATTGAACTTTTGGATCCTAATTGAATTCAGGAAGTTTCGGCCTGAAAACATTTCCAGTTGTCCTGAAAAGCCTAAAATACCAGGAATTTGAATGAAAAAGGGTTAATGACAAATGCAAGAAATCATGACTTACAATTTGTAGGTGATATGGACTTATGTCATTTTATACCCCATCAAGTGTAAATCAGAGAGAGATTTCATCTATAAACATCAATGTACTGGAAAGTTCCTTAAAGATATATATAAGCACCCTTTGGAGTGTGATTGAATTCAGTAGTTTTCTCCCTGAAAGCAATGCCTGTTACTCTGAAAGGCCTAAATCAGCAGGAATTTGAATGAAAAGTGTTAATAACAAGTGGGAGAATTCCTGACATAAGGAATGTGAGTAATATGGACTTATATCCTTTTCTACCACATGAAGTGTAAAATGTTGATTTCATCTATGATCATCAAAGTACAGAGAAGTCAGGAGGTTTCTCATTGAAAACCAAGCCTGTTGGCCTGAAATGCCTAAATCAGCAGGAAGTTGAATGCAAAAAGGGTTAAAAACAAATGGGACAAATCATGACCTAAGAATTTGGGTGACATGGAATTATATCCTTTTCTAATCCATGAAGTTTAAAACATAGAGAGATTTCATCGATGATCATCAAAGTAAAGAGAAATTATGAAAGATATATACTGGACCCTTTGGAGTCCGATTGAATTCAGGAGGTTTCTCGCTGAAAACACTGCTTATTGGCTTGAAAGGCCTAAATCAGCAGGAATTTCAATGAAAAAAGTATTAAAACAAGAGGAGAAATCATGCTTAAGATCTGTGGATGATATAGACTATATCCTTTTGTATCCCATAAAGTGTAAAACATAGAAATTTCAACTATGATCATCAAAGGAGCGAGAACACACAGAAAGATCTATATTGCACACCTTGGAGTCTATTGATTTCAGGAGATTTCTTGCTGAAAACACTGCCTTTTGGCCTGAAAGGCCTACGTCAACAGGAATTTGAATGAAAAAAGGGTTAATAACAAGTGGGAGAAATTATGACTTAAGATCTGTGGGTGATATGGGACTTATATCCTTTTCTACACCGTGGAGTGTAAAACATAGACAGATATTGTCTATGATCATCAAAGAGAGGTTACAGGAAGTTATATAATGCACCCGTTGGATTCTGACTGAACTCAGTAGGTTTCCCCTTGAAAACAGTGCAGGGTGCCCTGAATATCCTAAAGCAGCAGGAATTTGTATAAAAAAATTGTTAATAACAAGTGGAAGAAATCCTGACTTAAGAGCTGTAGGTGTTATGGATTTAATTCCTCTTCTACCCCATGAAATGAAAAACAGAGAGACATTTCATCTATAAACATCAACGTAGAAGGAAGTTCCATAAAGATATATACTGCACCCTTTGGAGTGTGACTGAATTCAGGAGGTTTCTGGATGAAAGCACTGGCTGTTGCTCTGAAAGGCCTAAATCAGCCGGAATTTGAATGAAAAAATTAATAACAAGAACAAGTGGAGAAATCATGACTTAAGATCTGTGTGTGACATGGACTTATATCCTTTTCAACCCCCTGAAGTTTAAAACATACAGATATTTCATCTATGATCCTCAAAGTACAGAGAAGTCACTGAAAGATATATACTGCACCCTTTGGAGTCTGAATGAATTCAGGAGGTTTCTCCCTGAAAACACTGCTATTGGCGTGAAAAGGCAAAATCAGCAGGAATTTGAATGAAAAAATGGTTAATAACAAGTGGGAGAAATCATGACTTAAGATCTTTGGTTGATATGGACTTATTTCCTTGTCTACCCCATGATGTGAAAAACAGAGAGAGATTTCATCTATAAACATCAATTACAGGAAAGTTCCATAAAGATATATACTGTACCCTGTGGATTCTGATGAATTCAGGACGTTTCTCGCTGAAAACAATGCCTGTTGGTCTGAAAGGCCTAAATCAGCAGGAATTTGAGTGAAAAGATAGTTAATAACAAAGGGGAGAATTCATGACTTATGATCTGTGGGTGATGTGGACTTATTACCTTTTCTATGCCATGAAGTGTAAAACATAGAGATTTTTCATCTATGATCATAAATACAGAGAAGTCACAGAAAGGTATACACTGCACCCTTTGGAGTCAAATTGAATTCAGAAGGTTTCTCCCTGAAAAAAATTCCAGTTGGCCCGAAAGGCCTAAATCAGCAGGAATTTGAATGAAAAGATGGTTAATAACAAGACAGAGAAATCATGACTTAAGATGTGGGTGATATGGTCTTATATCTTTTTCTAACTCATGAAGTGTACAGCAAAGAGAGATTACAACTGTAAACATCAACGTACAGGGAAGGTCCATAAAGATATATACTGCACCATATGGAGTGTGATTGAATTCCAGAGGTTTCTCCCTAAAATCACTGCCTGTTGGCTTGAAAGGCCTACATCAGCAGCAACTTGAATGAAAAAAGGGTTAATTACAAGTGGGAGAATTCATGACCTAAGATATGTGGATGAGATGGACTTATATTCTTTTCTAACCCATGAAGTGTAAAACATACATTTCAGCTATGATCATCAAATTACAGCGAAGTCACAGAAAGATATATACTGCACACTTTGTAGTCTGATTGAATTCAGGTTTCTCACTGAAGACACTGTCTGTTGGCCTGAAAGGCCTAAATCAGCAGGAATTTGAATGAAAAAAGGGTTAATAACAAGTAGGAGAAAGCATGACTTAAGGTCTGTTGATGGTATGGACTATATCCTTCTGTACCCGATAAAGTGCAAAACATAGAGAGATTTCATGTATGATCATCAAATACAGAGAAGTCACATAAAGATATATATTGCAACCTTTGGAGTCTGATTGAATTCAGAGCTTATTCGCTGAAAACACCTCCTGTTGGCCTAAACGGCCTAAATCAGCAAGAAATTGAATGAAAAAAGGGTTAATAACAATTGGGAGAAGTCATTGAAACAGGGTAAAAAGAAGACTTTCTGACTTTAACTGTTTACACCTATCTGCCTGCTTCTCTCTACAAAGCAGGCTACACACTCTTCATTAGCAATTTCACTTATCACCTTTACCATTGATATGCATACATCAGCTACCAGCTTCTGTCTGCTTTCTTTCCCTCTTTCAGACCTAAAAAGAAAAAGTTTAAAACACAGTTTAAACTTTCCACTCATGGGTTTTACCACCTTCCCCAGCCTTCTCAACCAAAATACCAAACCAATGCAAGACTATCAGTGCAGACTAAGACTAATTTATTTCTAACAAAGTGATTTTCTAATTACTACAAAAGAAAACATGTAAGACTCAGATTACTTTAACATTGTCCAAAACCTTTCTCAGCATTGTCCAAAGTCCTTTCCCTAGATTGCCCAAATATCCTCGGTCTCTCAATCCTGATCATCTCACCAATGTCCAGACAGAGTCCATCTCCAGATGCTTGAAGACATGTTCCTTTGACTGCTCCTCCTTGTCTTCCATGCTGTCTTCTCCTTGTCACCTTCAGGTAGAAGGAACTCCATAGTGACGAAACAGCAAAGTTCACGTTCTTCTCAGGCCTAACTTTTGCACGGCCTCTTTCAGACACAAATCAAACTCAGCCAAACAAATTCCAACACGGAGTTCAAATCTGCAAACTCCTTAAATGCATTCAACATACATGCTGCCAGCCTGGACCAGCCAAGAGTTGCAGGCACCCGGTGGCCACGTGGCCAAGCTCATATGGCTCACATTTTTTAAGATGGCCAATTCCCATCTCTCCTCCACTGAACCTCTCTCTATCCAGTCTCCATATTCGAATCTCCATTGTGAATCGAAACCTGAATCGAATCCTTCTCTTTATTTGCACACTCTTTATATACCCTGATTTCCCGCATTCCAGGAAACCTGATTCAACTTACCATTTCACCTCTTTCTCACCCTGCATCTCCCTGAAGGGAAATTCCAGCTAAGGACATTCTCCCATTTTAGCATGCCTGTCCTTGAAATCTGCAATCTTAAAAAGGAGATAATGGGGGCGGGCACACCCTATCATCATGAATTAAGATCTGTGGGTGATAATGACTTATATCCTTTTCTACCACATGAAGTGTAAAACATAGAGGGATTTCATCTATTATCATCGAAGTACAGAGAAGTCACAGAAAGATATATACTGCACGCTTTGGAGTGTGATTGAATTCAGGGGCTTTATCACTTTAAAAACAGCCTGTTGGCATGAAAGGCCAAAATCAGCAGGAATTTGAATGAAAAAAACATTAATAATAAGTGGGAGAAATCATAACTTAAGATCTGTTGTATTATGGACTTATATCCTTTTCTATCCCATGAGGTGTAAAACATAAGAGAGATTTCACGTATGATCATCAAAGTACAGAGAAGTCACAGAAATATATATATTATATATATATATATACTGCACCCTTTATAGTCTGATTGATCAGGTGGTTTCTCGCTGAAAACACTGCCTTTTGGCCTGAAAGGCCTAAGTCAGCAGATTTTTGAAAGAAAAAACAGTTAATGACAAGTGGGAGAATTCATGACTTAAGAGCTGTGGGTGATATGGACTTATATCCTTTTTGACTTCATGAAGTGTAAAAAATAGAGAGATTTCATCCTGATCATCAAAGTACAGAGAAGTCACAGAAAGATATATACAGAAGCCTTTGGTATGTGACTGAAAGAATTCCGGAGGTTTGTCACTGATAACACTGCCATTGGCCTGAAAGGTCTAATCAGTAGGAATTTGAATGAAAAAAGTCTTAATAACAAGTGGGAGAAATCAAGACTTAAGATCTATGGGTGATATGGACTTAGTAATTTTCTAGCCCATTAACTGTAAAACATTGATTTCATGTATGATCATCAAAGTACAGAGAAGTCACAGATTGATACATACTGCAACCTTTGTAGTCTGATTGAATTCAGGAGGTTTCTCACTGAAGACATTGCCCGTTGGCCTGTAAGGCTTAAATCAGCAGGTATTTGAAAGAAAAAAGGGTTAATAACAAGTGGGAGAAATCAATACATAAGATCTGTGGGTGATATGGAGTTATATCCTCTTCTACTCCAGGAAGTGTAAACCATATAGAGATTTTATCTATGATCATCAAAGTAAAGAGAAATTACATAAAGATATATAATGCAATCTTATGGTCTTATTGAATTCATGAGTTTTCAGACTGAAAACACTGCCTAATGGCCTGAAAAGCATAAATTCACAGGAATTTGAATGAAAAAAGGGTTAATAACAATTGGAGAAATCATGACCTAATATCTCTGGGTGATATGCCCTTATATCCTTCACTATACCATGAAGTGTAAAATATAGAGAGATTTCATCTATAATCATCAAATTACAGAGAAGTCACAGAAAGATATTTACTGCACACATTGTAGTCTGATTGTATTCAGGAGGTTTCTCAAGGAAGACAGTACCTGTTAGCCTGAATGGCCTAAATAAGCAGGAATTTGAATGAAAAAAGTGTTAATAACAAGTGGGTGAAATCATAACTTAAGAACTGTGGATGATATGGACTTATGTCTTTTTCTACCCCATAAAGTATAAAAGATAGATTTCATCTATGATCATCAAAATACAGAGAAGTCACAGAAAGATATATACTGTACCATTTGTAATCTGATTAAATTCAGGTGGTTTCTCATTGAGGACACAGATTGTTGTTTGAAAGGCCTAAATCAGCAGGATTTTGAATGAAAAAATGGTTAATACAAGTGGGAGAAATCATGTTTAAGATCTCGTGGTGTTATGGACCCATATACTTTTCTACCCCATGAAGTGTAAAACATAGATTTCATCTATGATCATCAAAGTACATAGAAGTCACAGAATGATAAGTACTGCTTTGGAGTGTGATTGAATTCAGGAGCTTTATCGCTTTAAACACAGCCTGTTGTCCTGAAAGGTCTAAATCAGGAGGAATTTGCTTGAAAAAAGAGTTAATAGCAATGGGAGAAATCATGACTTAATATCTGTGTGTGATATGGACTTATATCCTTTTGTACTCCATGAAGTGTAAAACAGAGAGAGATTTCATCTATAAACAGCAAGGTAAGGGAAGATCAATTAAGATACATACTGCTTTATTGGAGTGTCATTGAATTCAGAAGTTTCCTGGCTGAAATACTGCCTGCTGGCCTGAAAGGCCTTATCAGCAGTAATTTGAATGAATAAATTGTAATAACAAGTGGGAGAAATCATAACTTAAGATCTGTGAGTGATATGGACTTATATCCTCATCTAAACCATGAAGTGTAAAACATAGATTTCATCTATGATCATCAATGTACAGAGGAGTCACAGAAAGATATATACTGCACCTTTTGTAGTCTGGTTAAATTCAGGTGGTTTCTCATTGTAGACACAGCCTGTTGTTTGAAAGGCCTAAATCAGCAGGGATTTGAATGAAAAAAGTGTTTTAACAAGTGGGAGAAATCATGACTTAAGATCTGTGTGTGATATGGACTTATATCCTTTTGTACTCCATGAAGTGTAAAACAGAGAGAGATTTCATCTATAAACAGCAAGATAAGGTTAGATCAATTAAGATACATACTGCTTTTTTGGAGAGTGATTGAATTCAGAAGTTTCCTGCCTGAAATACTGCCTGCTGGCCTGAAAGGTCTTATCAGCAGGAATTTGAATGAATAAATTGTAATAACAAGTGGGAGAAATCATAACTTAAGATCTGTGGGTGATATGGACTTATATCCTCATCTAAACCATGAAGTGTAAAACATAGATTTCATCAATAATCATCAATATACAGAGAAATCACTGAAATATATATACTGCACCCTTTGGAGTCTAATTGAATTCAGGAGGTTACTCTCTGAAAACACTTCCAGTTGGCTTCAACGGCCTAAATCAGCAGAAATTTGAATAAAAAAGTGTTAATAACAAGTTGGAGAAATCATTACTTAACATATGTGGGTGATATGGACTTATATCCTTTTCTAACCCATGAAGTATAAAACAGAGAGATATCATCTATGAACTTCAAATTGTAAAGAATTCAAAGAAAGATATATATTGCACCCTTTGGAGTCTAAATGAATTCAGGAGGTTTCTCCCAAAAACACTTTCAGTTGGCTTGAAAGGCCTAAAGCATCAGAAATTTTAATGAAAAAATGGTTAATAATAAGTGGGAGAAATCATGAGTTAAGATCTGTAGGTGATATGGACTTATATATTTTCTACCCCATGAAGTGAAAAGCAGATTTTATCTATAAACATCAACATACAGGGAAGTTCCATAAAATATACACTGCACCCTCTGAATCTGATGGAATTCAGGAGGTTTGTCACTGAAAGCACTGCCCGTTGCCCTGAAAGGCCTAAATCAGCAGGAATTTGAATGAAAAAAGGGTTAATAACAAGTGGGAGAAATCAAGATTTAATATCTCGTGGTGTTATGGACCTATATCCTTTTCTACCCCATGAAGTGTAAAACAGTTTTCATCTATGATCATTAAAGTACAGAGAAGTCACAGAAAGTTATATACTGCACCTTTTGGAGTCTGATTGAGATCAGGAGGTTCTCGCTGATAATACTGCCTGTTGGTGTGACAGGACTGAATCAGCGGAATTTTAAGAAAAAAATGGATAATATCAACTGGGAGAAATCATGACTTAAGATATGTGCGTGATATGGATTATATCCATTTCTACCCCATGAAGTGTAAAACATAGAGAGATATCATCTATGATCATCAAAACAGAGAAGTCACAGAAAGATATATAATGCAATCTTAGGAGTCTGATTGAATTCACGAGTTTTCTCATTGAAAACACTGCCTTATTGCCTGAAAGGCCTAAATAAGAGGAATTTGATTGAAATAGTGTTAATAACAAGGGGGACATATCATGACTAAGATCTGTGGGTGACATGGACTTACATCATTTTCAACCCCATGAAGTGTAAATCATAGAGAGATTTCATGTATGATCATCAAAGTAAAGAGAAGTCACAGAAAGTCATATAATGCAATCTTAGAGTCTGTTTGAATTCACGAGTTTTGATTGAAAACACTGCCTTATGTCCTGAAACCCTAAATCAGCAGGAATTTGAATGAAAAAAGAGTTAATAACAATTGGGAGACATCATGATAAGATCTGTGGGCGACATGACTTACATATTTTCTACCCCATGAGGTGAAATACAGAGTGAGATTTTAATCTATAAACATCAAAGTAGAGGGAAGTTCCATAAAGATATATACTGCACCTTTTGGAGTCTGATTTAATTCAGAGGTTTCTATCTGAAAACACTGCCTGTTGTCCTGAAAGGCCTAAATCAGGAGGAATTTGATTGAAAAAAAAGTTAATAACAATTGGAGAAATCATGACTTAAGATCTGTGGGTGATATGGACTTTTATCCTTTTCTACCCCTTGGAGTATAAAACATAGAGGGATTTCATCTATCATCATCAAAGTAAAGAGAAGTCACAGAAAGATATATACTGCACTTTTTGGACTGTGATTGAATTCAGGAGCTTTATCGCATTAAACACTGCTTGTTCGCATGAAAGGCCAAAATCAGCAGGAATTTGAATGAAAAAAAGCATTAATAACAAGTGGGAGAAATTATGACTTAAGATCTGTGGGTGATATTGACTTATCCTTTTCTACACCATGAAGTGTAAAACATAGAGAGATTTCATCTATGATCATCAAAGTAAAGAGAAGTCACAGAGAGATATATAATTCAAATTTAGGAGTCTGATTGAATTCAGGAGTTTTCTGCCTGAAAACACTGCCTTATGACATGAAAGGCATAAATCAGCAGGAATTTTAAATGAAAAAAGGTTAATAATAAGTGGGATAAATAATGACTTAAGATCTGTGGGTGATAAGAACTTATATCCTTTTCACCCCATGAAGTATAAAACAGGGAGATTTCATCTATAAACATCAACATACAGGGAATTCCATAAAGATATATACTGCACCCTTTGGAGTTTGATTGAATTCAGCAGGTTTCTCTCTGAAAGCACTGCCCGTCTGCCTGAAGGGCCTAAATCAGCAGGAATTTGAATGAGAAAAGGGTTAGTAACAAATGGGAGAAATTCTGACTTAAGAACTGTGGGTCATATGGAATTATATCATTTTCTACCCCATGAAGAGTAAAACATAAATTTCATCTATGATCATCAAAGTACAGAGAAGTCCTTTTGTAGTCTGATTGAAATGAGGTTTCTCATTGAAAACACTGAGTGTTGGCGTGAAAGTGCGAAATTAGCAGGAATTTCAATGAAAAAAGAGGTAATAACAAGTGGGAGAAATCATGAATGAAGTTCTGTGGGTGATATGTAATTATATCCTTTTCTAATCCATGAAGGGTAAAACATAGAGAGATTTCCTCTATAATCATCAAAACACAGAGTAGTCACAGAGAGATATATACTGAATTCTATGGACTCTGAATACAGGAGGTTTCTCGCAGAAAACACTGCCTGTTGGCCTGATAGGCATAAATCAGCAGGAATTTCAGTCAACAAAGGGTTAATAACAGGTGGGACAAATCATGACTAAGATCTTTGAGTGATATGGTTTGTATCTGTTTCTACCCCATGAAGTATAAAACATAGAGATTTCATCTATGATCATCATAGCACAGAGAAGTCACTGAAAGATATATAATGCAATCTTAGGAGTCTGATTGAATTCAGGAGTTTTATGCCTAAAAACACTGCCTTATGGCCTGGAAGGGATAAATCAGCAGTAATTTGAATGAAAAAAGTGTTAATAACAAGTGGGAGAAATCATGATTTAAGATCTGTAGTGATATGGAGGTATATCCTTTTCTACACCATGAAGTGTAAAACAGAGAGAGAGATTTCAACTATGAACATCAACATACAGGGAAGTTCCTTAAAGATAAGTATACTGCACCCTTTGGAGTGTGATTGAATTCAGGAGATTTCTCTCTGAAGCACTGCCTGTTGCCCTGAATGTCCTAAATCAGCAGGAATTTGAATGAAAAAGGGGTTAATAACAGGTGGGAGACAACATGACTTAATATCTGTTTGTGATATGGACTTATATCCTTTTACACCCCATGAAATGTAAAACATAGATATCATCTATGATCAACAAAGCACAGAAAAGTCACAGTAAGATATATACTGCTACCTCTGGTGTCTCATTGAATTCAGGATGTTTCTCGCTGAAAACAATGCCTGTTGGTCTGAAAGGCCAAAATAAGGAGGAATTTGAATGAATAAATAGTTAATAACAAGTGGGAGAAATCATGAGCTAATAAGATCTTGGGTGATATGGACTTACATACTTTTCGACTCCATGAAGTGTAAGACATAAAGAGATTTCATCTATGATCATCAAAGTAAAGAGAAGTCACACAAAGGTATATAAGGCACCCTTTGGTGTCTGATTGAATTCAGAGGTTCTCTCTGAAAACACTGCCTCTTGGCGTGAATGGCCTAAATCATCAGGAATTTAAATGAAAAAAGGGTTAATAACAAGTGGGAGAAATCATGACTTAATATATGTGGGTGATATGCTATTATATCCTTTTCTAACCATAAATTGTAAAACATATTTCATCTATGATCATCAAAGTACAGAGAAGTCACAGAATGACATATACTGCACCCTTTGGAGTCTGATTGATTCAGGAGGTTTCTCCCTGAGAACACTGTCTGTTGGCTGGCAAGCCCTAAATAAGCAGGAAATTGAATGAAAAAAGGATTAATAGCAAGTGGGAGAATTCATGACTTTAGATCTTTGGGAGATATGGATATATCCTTTTCTAGCTCATGTAGTGTAATACATAGAAAGATTTCGTCTGTGATCGTCAAAGTACAGAGAAGTCACAGAAAGATATATACTGAACCCTTTGGAGTGTGACTGAATTCAGGAGGTTTCTCACTGAAAACAATTCCTGTTGGCCTGAAGGGCATAAATCAGGAGGAATTTGAGTGAAAAAATGGATAGTAAAGAGTGGGAGAAATCATGACTTAAGAACTGTGGGTGATAGGGAGTATATCCTTTTCTAACCCATGAAGTGTAAAACATAAATTTTATCTATGATCATCAAAGTACAGAGAAGTCACAAAAGGTATATACTGCACCTTTTGTATTCGGATTGAATTTAGGAGTTTTCTCACTGAAAACACTGCGTGCTGGCCTGAAAAGCCTAAATAAGCAGGAATTTGAATGAAAAAAAGAGTTAATAACAAGTGGTAGAAATCATGATGTAATCTGTGGGTGATATGGAATATATCCTGTTCTACCCCATGAAGTATAAAACATAGATTTCTTCTATGATTGTCAAAGTACAGAGAAGGCACAGAGAGATATATATGCACCCTTTGGCGCCTGATTGATTTCAGGATGATTCTCGATGAAAACTCTGCCTGTTGGATTGAAAGGCCTAAACATCATGAATTTGAAAGAAAAAGGTTTAATAACAAGTGGGAGAAATGATGACTGATAATCTGTTGGTGATATGGACTTATACATTTTCTACCCCATGAAGTGTAAAAAATACAGAGATTTCATCTATGATTATCATAGTACAGAGAAGTCACAGAAAGATATATAATGCAATCTTATGAGGCTGATTGAATTCAGGAGTTTTCTCCTGAAAACACTGCTTTATGACCTGAAAGGACTAAATAAGAGGAATTTGAATTAATGAAGGTTGAATAACAAGTGGGAGAAATTCTGAGTTAAGATCTGTGGGTGATATGGACTTATGTCTTTTATACCCCATGAAGTGTAAAACACAGATTTCATCTATAAACATCAATGTATAGGGAAGTTCCTAAAATATATATACAGCACCCTTTGGAGTCTGATTGAATTCAGGAGGTTTCTCGCTGAAAACACTGCCTGATGCCCTGAAAGGCCTAATTCAGCAGGAATTTGAATAAAAAAAGGGTTAATAACAGGTGGGAGAATTCATATGACTTAAGATCTGTGAGTGATATGGACTTATATCATTTTCTACCCAATGAAATATAAAACATAGATTTCATCTATAATCATCAAAGTAGAGAAGTCACAGAAAGATATATACTGCATCCTTTGGAGTCTGATTGAATTCAGGAGGTTTCTTCCTGAAAACAATGCCTGTTCGTCTGAAAGGCCTAAATAAAGAGGAGTTTGAATGGAAAAAGGATTAATAACAAGTGGGAGAAATCATGAATTAAGATCTGTGAGTAACATGGATATATCCTTTTCTAATCCTTGATGTGTAAAACATAGTGAGAATTGATCCCCAAACCACAAAGTACAGAGAAGTTACAGTAAGATATAAACTTCTGCTTTGGAGTCTGTTTGAATTCAGGAACGTTCGGGCTGAAAACACTGCAAGTTCACCAGAAAGGCCGAAATCCGCAACATCTTGAATGAAAATATGGGTTTGTAATAAAGAAGTTACATTAAGATATAAACTGCTCCTGAGGAGCCTGCTCTTCTTACCAGTTTTCACGCTGAACATGCTGGCAGTTCGCCTGAAAGGCCGAAATCCTCAGGAGTTTGAATGAAAACAAGGGTTTGTAATAAGTGCTAGAAATCATGAAACCTAAGAGGTAGAGGTGAGATGAACTGGTAATCTCTTCTACTCCTTGAATGGTGCAAATGACAGGGATTTCATCTCTGTACATCACAGTACAGAGAAGTTACAGTAAGATATAAACTCCTTTGGAGTCTGAATTCAGGAGCGGTCTGGCTGAAAACGCTGGCCCTTCGCGTAAAAGGCGGAAAGCCTCAGGATTTTGAAAGAAAACTCAGTTTAGTAAGAAGTGCTAGAAATCATGAAACATAAGTGCTGGATGTGAGATGGACTAATTTTCTACTCTCCTCCCTAAAGTGTACAACATGAAGAGAATTCCTCTCTCAACATAAAAGGACAGACAAGTTGCAGAAACATAGAAAGTTCTCCTTAGGAACCTGCTGTATTTCAGCAATGTTCTCGCTGAATATACTAGCAGTTCGCTTGAAAGGCAGAAATCCTCAGGATTTTGTTTTTATTTGTTTGTTTGTTTGTTTATTTATTTATATTTCACATCATTTCAGTCCCTGGGGGTCACCCACCACCTCCCCTTCCCACCCGCTCGAGCAGGTGCCCATTCTCCTCTTGTGCAGTTTCATTTGGTTGACCATATATTAGTGAAAACATTTGGTTTCTGTCCCTTTCTATCTGGCTCGTTTCTGCTAAAATGATTACTTCTGGGTACATCCAGGTTTCCATAAATTCATCAAATTTGTCATTTTTAATTGATGAGTAATATTCCATTGTGTATATGTACCAGATTTTTTTAATCTAGTCATCTGCTTTGGGGCATTTAAGTTGCTTCCATGTCCTTGCAATTATAAATTGTGCTGCAGTAAACATCCGAGTGCAGGTGTCCCTTTGTACCCACATATAGGTCTCTTTTGGGTAGATTCCCAAGAGAGCAATTGCTGGGTCAAATGGTAATTCCATTTTCATTAACTTGAGTGCCCTCCATACAGCTTTCCATAGTGGTTGGACTAGTTAACATTCCCACCAACAGTGTAGTAGTGTTTACTTCTCTCCACATCCTTGCCAGCAATTCTTGTCTGTTCTTTGGATATGGGCCATTCTTACTGGTGTAAGGTGGTATCTCATTGTTGTTTTGATTTGCATTTCTCTTATTACTAGCGAAGTTGAGCAGTTTTTCATGTGCCTGTTGGCCATTTGTATTTCCTCTTTGGAAAAGTGTCTTTTTAGTTCTTCTCCCCATGTTTTGATTGGGCTTTTTGTTTTGCTTTTGTTTAGTTATGTTAGTTCGTTGTGGATCTTCGTTATTAAAACCTTGTCACTCATGTGGAGGGCAAAGATTTTTTCCCATTCGGTTGGGCATATTTTAGTATTTTATGTTGTTTCTTTGGCTGTACAGAAGCTTTTTAGTTTGATGTAGCCCCATCTGTTGATGTTATCCTTCATTTTTTGCCATCTGTAGATGTTTCCAGAAAGGAATTTCTGAACTGTAGTTCATGGAGTGTTTTGCCCACGTTTTCCTCAATGTATGCTATGGTTTCGATCTGACCTCAAGTCTCCTATCCATTTTGAGTTAATTTTTGTACATGGAGTAAGGGAGATTTCTTGGTCCATTTTTTGCATGTCTTAATCCAATTTTCCCAGCACCATTTATTGAAGAGGCTATCCTTGTTCCCAGGTAAGTTTTTCACACCTTTTACGAAGATGAGTTGACTATAGATGTGTGGTTTATTTCAGGGCACTCAATTCTGTTCCATTGATCTGACTGTTTTTGTAGCAATACCATGCTATATTAATTATTATGGCTTTGTAGTATAGTTTAAAGTTTGGGATTGTAATACCTCCATTCTCTTTTTTTCTGGTCAGGAGGCTTTTGGATATTCGAGGTCTTTTGTTATTCCATATGAATTTCAGTAATTTTTGTTCTATCTCTTTAAAAAATGTCATTGGGATTTTTATTGGGATTGCATTGAATCTATAGATTGCCTTTGGTAAGATGGTCATTTTGATAATATTTATTCTTCCAATCCATGAACAGGGGATGTCTTTCCATTTCCTTACATCTTCTTCTATCTCTTTTAGGAGTGTTTTAAAATTTTCTTTGTATAATTCTTTCATGTTTTTTTTAGGTTTATTCCCAAATATTTAATTTTTTTGATGTGATGGTAAATGGGATGGTTTTTCTGATTTCTTCCTCTTCTATTTGACTTTTTGCATATAGGAAAGCCACTGACTTCTGTGTGTTGATTTCGTATCCAGCTACCTTACCGAACTGGTTTATTATTTCAAGTAATCTATCTGTGGATTTTTAGGGGTCATCTACATAGAGAATCATATCGTCTGCATATAATGATAGCTTCAGTTCCTCTTTACCTACCTGTAACCCTTTTATGCCTTTCTCTTGCCTTATTGCCCTAGCTAGGACTTCCAATACAATGTTAAATAGTAGTGGGGAGAGTGGACATCCTTGCCTAGTTCCAGATCTCAGCTGGAATGCTTTTAGTTTTTCTCCATTTAGGATATTTGCTGTAGGTTTGTCATAGATGGCTTTTATTATGTTGAGACAAGTTGCTTTAATACCCAGTTTTTCAAGGGCTTTTATCATGAATGGATGCTGGACTTTGTGAATTGCTTTCTCTGCATCTATTGATATAATCATGTGGTTTTTGGTTTTCTCTTTGTTGATGTGGTATATTAAGTTAATTGATTTCCGGATGTTGAACCATCCTTGTGCCCATGGTATGAATCCCACTTGGTCATGATGAATGATGCTTTTAATGCATCGTTGGATTGGGTTTGCCAGGATTTTGTTTAAGATTTTTGCATCTGTGTTCATTAAGGATATTGGTCTATAGTTTTCTTTCTTGGTGTTGTCCTTATTTGGTTTTGGTATGAGTGTGATGTTTGCTTCATAGAATGTGTTTGGCAGTTTTCCTTCTTTCTCAATTTTTTTGGAAAAGCTTTAGTAGTGCGGGCAATATTTCTTATTTGAATGTCTGGTAGAATTCATTTGTAAAGCCATCTCGTCCTGGGCTCCTGTTTTTAGGTAGAGTTTTGATGACTGCTTCAATTTCGCTGCTTGTGATTGCTTTATTTAGGTTCTCTATATCTTCTTTATTTAATTTTGGGGAGTTGTATCTTTCTAAGAATCTATCCATCTCATCCTGGTTGTTGTATTTATTTCCGTATAGTTGTTCATAATAATCCCTTATTATCCTTTGGATATCTTTTGTGTCTGTAGTAATTTCTCCTCTTTCATCTGTAATTCTGTTTATTAGGATTTTCTCTCTTCTTTCCTTTGTGAGTTTTGCAAGGGTCTTATCAATTTTTTTTTTCAAAGAACCAGCTTTTGGTTTCGTTAATCTTTTGGGTAGTCTTTTTGGCTTCCTGATTATTTATTTCTTCTTTTATTTTTGTTATTTTTTGTCTTCTGCTGGATATGGGGTTTTTTTGTTGCTCTTTTTCTAATTTTTCAAGTCGGTAGATTAGGTTGTTTTTTTGGGCATTTTCTTGGTTTTTTTTTTTTTTTTT
>PVHY01025886.1:0-17909 GCA_004024945.1 Uropsilus gracilis
CTCTAGGCTGCACTTAAAGGCACGTACCACCGTGCCCAGCTGCTTCTTGCACTTTCTGACATCGCTTCCTCAATTTGCCCAGAAATCTTCCTAAACACACACGTGATTGTGTCTTCTGCCCCTCTACTTAACTCTCCCACTGCTGGCCAGGGGGGCTGCTGATTCCCAGGGCTGTTTGAGCCCTCGGGTTGTGCACAAGGCCCCCCTCAGCGTTGGGCTCTGCAGGGTCAGTTCTTCTCTAGGGTCCTTGATCAGCGATGCTCACTCTTGGGGCTCCTCCCAGTAGTCACCCTCTCCTGGAAGTCCTCATCTCACCCATAGACAGACCTTCACACTGGGCTTCTGGACGGTCCACCCATAACTGCACACAGCAAAGGCCTGCGGCCGACGGAGTCACAGGAGCCATTTGTTGACAGAATTTCCATTCAGGGGAGACTTGCAGGGCAAGGAAGAAGGCAGAGCCCTCTGGTCCCTGATCCCACCTCTCCCCTCCCCCAGGGCTGCGCCTGAGAAGCACTGGGTTTGGGGTGAGGCTCTAGCAGGACTTGGTTGGAGATGGTTGGGGTGCTGCCATGGGGAGAGTGGAGGCTGCCCAGCATCTGTGCTGCTTGTCCTCCCAGGACACAGAGGCACTGGCAGCACCGGATCTGGGCCCACAGGTGGAGATGTCTTGCACTTGGGCAGAGGGAGGCTGTCTGCTGCATTCACCAGTCCTCCAGCAGCAACAGGGGTCAGAACAAACTGGTCACAGTCAGCAGACCAGGGGAGGAGGCCCCCTGGGACCTGTGCATAGTCCCAAGTAGAGACTTTCTCAGAGAACTTGTTTTCTTCTTACCGTTCATTCCACAGGCATTTTACTTCCTGACCCATTTTATGTCCGTGGAGGTGTGAGTGTCAACTGCTCTGGTCACTCACTTCCAGTCACTCACTGGGGGAAAATGGCCACTCCGGGCAGCTGAGGCCAATGAGCGGCCTGAGCTGCTCCTGCCTCTCTCTGGGTTTGGAGACAGTGAGGAGCCAGGAGCCACAGGCTGATCCTGGGCCCTGCTCTACATGCCCCCAGGCCTCACTGCACCATCCCCAACCCGGTGGTGCCTCAAGTGCCTGAGCCGAAGACAGTGGCTGCTGTTAGGTGGAGCAGCAGCGGCGGGTGTGAAGACAGTGATTCACACATGGAGCCCTCGGTGCCCAGCCGGAGGCTTAGAGCCTGGCCCCTGCCCCAGGTCCCTCGAGGACCACGAAGCAGGAGGGAACGTCTAGGCTGGACCCCTAGCCAGGCCCCCACCCAACTCTTGGGAGCAGGCTGGAGGTGGGGGTCCAGGCCGTGGCCACCCCCTCCCAAACAAGGGGAAAGGCTGAGCTCACCCTCTGGCCCAGGGAGAGCTCGCTAGTGGGTAGGAGAATAATTAAAATGCCAGAGGTTAGGAGGTGAAGTTACAATGGAAAGAATGAAGCCTCAGCGCCGCCGCCACTCGCTGCTGCAGCCTCCGCCGCCGGTGCTTCTCCCACAGTTCCTGCTGCCAAGCCTGGTTGGATTTTTATTTCAGGAGCCGCCAGCACAGCACTTGGGAGGGAGTGGAGAAACCTCACTCCCGCTGCCCTGCCACGTCTGGAGCTGGGGCCGCAAGGAGGTGGAGAGCCCAGAAGCTCTCCTCCCCAGAAGCAGCCACCCCGGAGGATCAGGCACCAGAGACAGGGCTGGGGTGGGTCTGGCAGGCGTGGAGCAGAGACCCTGAGAGAAGGAAGGGTGGCTCTTCCTGGTGCCCTGACGCGTGCCTCTTCAGATGGACAAATCATCTGAAGCTGAGGGAGAGGAACCCATCCAGCCCCTAGGCTGTCCCAGGCCTTCAGCCTTTGCCCCTCCCACCCTGACTCTGGGTGTCTAATGCATAATATGGAAGCAACCCACCGCTCTTGTACCTCATGCCTTGCTGTGTGGCCTGGGGAAAGTCTCTCTCCATGTCTGGGCCCCAGTCTCTTCTGTGAAATGGGAGGGGTGGTAGGACAAGCAGTTCAAACTGGGCTCTGCAGGTGTCTGCAGGCCTGGGTCCTGCCTTCCTAAGGCCACTGACTCTTGGGCAGAGGCCTCTGCCCATCCAGGGCCTGGGGCAGCAGGGGCAGTGCAGCCTATCCCCTAAAGAGCACTGCGCCCCCTCTTCCTGCAGAGAGGAGCCACTGGGGCCAGCTCACATTTTCCTGCTCTCCGCTTTCTCCATTGCCTTAATACAGTCCAGATGGTTTCTCCATCCGAAAGCCGAGGCAGCAGATTCCAGAAGCAAAGTGGTTGGGCTCCTCACTGGGCTCCTCTTTCCACTGGGCCTGGGGAGGGGGGTGCAGGCTGAGGGGCTGGGGGTGACTGGAAAGTTTGAGTGGGGGTGGTGCTAGGTCCTCAAGAGGAGGTGGATGCAAGGGAGACCCCCTGCTAAATGAGGGACTGTGGTCAGAGGGAAAGCCCAAGGGCATGGCTGCCCGGCCCTTCTTGGGTCCTGGCAAGTCTCTCTCCCTGGTGGGCAGCCCACCCGGAAGCTGCTGTACAGCTCCAGACCCTGGGAGGAAGGTTCTCCAGTGTTTCCTGTGTTGGGGGACAGCCAGACAACGGGGCTCAAATCCCAGCCCGGCCACTTGGGGCTGCAACTTTGAGTGGGTACTTACTTCCTTGATGCCCCGTCCGTCAGCTGTCAGATGAGGTGGCTAATGCAGAGTTTGGGGTGTCCTGGAGGTAACATGGAGAAAATGCAGCAATGTCCTTGGTACTTGGGGACCCCCCAGCACACTATTGCCTCAGGAAATAGCCCTACAAGGGGAGAAAAGCTCTTGGGTGGGACTCACTCCTGCCCACCCTGCTTTCCTGTGCCTCCTGCTAAGACTCCAGGCAGACCACCCTTTGCAGACCATGCTAGGCACAGGCCTGGAAATGGTGCTAGGGGCCCGAGGCTACCCCCAAACCCAGTGTTTGCCGCCTTTGGGCCGCACCCCTACCTCAGACTCCCGGGACTGACACTGTAAAGGCAGAAGGAACTGGGCCCTCTCCTCTGGTCCCCACCTGCCCCTGACTTCCCTGGCAGGACAGCCTCCCAGCCACGCTCACCCTCTCCGCCTCAGCTCTACCAAGGGCTGTGCTTCGATTTTTCCACCAGAAGAGCCAAGAGCACAATGAGAAACAAATCCAGCCTGGGGCTCCCGGCCCTTGTCTGCAGCAGGAAAGGGGAAGGGGAGAGGGTGCCCCGGGCCTGCCCTGCCCCCAGCCCAGCCCCACTCTCCTCCAGGACACCCTCCTTCAGGACCCCAGGGGCAAAGGCCCAACTGGCACAGGGTCTTGAGGGGCCCTAGCTTCGCCGTGCCCCCCAGTGCAGGCATAAATGTGGGGCTCACAGCTTTGTTGCTCCCCACCCGGGTCCAGGAAAAGAAGGAGCTAGAGGCCCCCTCCACAGGCCCAATGTCAGAGGGGAAGGGACTGAGTCTCTGCTCTCAGCCCCTGTCTACAGAGATGGGCCTGCTCCATTTAATAAGACCCTCCCTCTCAGCAGCTCCCTCCTGGCCAGGCTGCCTCCCTCTCTGAGCCTCCTCCCAGCCAAGCCCTCCTCTGGCTGGGCCCAGCCCCCCACTGCCTCCCATTGCTTCTCTGGCCCTCTCCCTCAGGTGGGCTGCCCCCCTCCTTCTCCTCAGTGACCTCATCTCTAGCCTCCACAGGTGCTTCCACAGCCACAGTCCTGCACTCCTGCAGCTCCCAGTCTCCCCTCACCCCATAAACTAGCAGCCCCACAGTCTGATGCTGCTCTCCCTAGCAGCCCTCAATGACCCCTCCCAACCCCAGCAAGCCCAGTTCTCTGAGTGCTGCCCACACCCCTACTTGACAGCCTCCTTGCCACCTGGTGCCTCTGGAGCCCACACCAGAGCCACACATCAGCTTCCGGCCACCCTTTCCAGCTGTCTCAGCTACAGCCACTCCCCACCTGACTCAATAGCCCCTGGCTGCAGTGGGGAAACAACCCACCCAGGAGCAAGGGCAAACTGAGTGCAAGTGGCTTCTCAGGCAAAGCGAGTCATCCTGGCTGCCTGGAGAGAGCCATCTCTGTAGAAGAGCAACTTCAACCAGAGCCTCTACAGCCAGCCCCACTCCATGTCTCCCTTTCAGAAGAGATTGCCAGGCGCTTCTCTTCCTCTTCCTCCCATATTCCTCCCCTGTCCCCCTCTGCTCCCCTTCCCTTCTAGAGCAATTCAGTTCAGAAGCTCCTGGAGTCTGCCAAGCCAGGTTGGTATCTGTGGGAGAGCGTGGGAAACGGAGGACCCAGCACATGGTCTGGGGGCTCAAGCAGAGGAGAGCATCAGAGTCAAAGGACAGACTGGCATGGGGGGGGGGTAAAGTCCAAGCCAGGGAAGGAGGATGCCCAGTGGAGCCAGCTCAGCAGGGGGGAAGGGGTGATCCCTGCAAGGGTCTGACCAAAATGGTGGCAAAGCTCTGGGGAGAGGAGTCGAAGAGGGGATGAGAAGGGCACCCCCAAATGGGTGGGACGGCAGCGCCTGCTGAGGTAAGTGTAGGAATGGGGGGTGTCCAGAGGTCAGGTGTCAGGGCCCAGAAGGACTCAGGAGCACTTCTTTGTGGGGGTGGGCGTGTGTGGTGTCCTGGCACTGAGCAGATGGGGTGTCCATGGGGAGGCTGTGTGGGGCGGGAGCAGTGGCAGTGGACACTGGGTATCCACAGCGGGACTGGTCCAAGTAATAAGCATGTTGAGGGAATGTGCTGGGTTTGTCACTCTTGGCAAGAGTGAAAGGGAAGGAAAGCAGAATGGGCTCCGTGGTGCTGGATTGCAATTGGAAGTATTAGTAAGAATTTGGAATTTTAAAAACAAATAGATACAGAAATAAATGTTAATGCAAATGTGTGCATCTGTTTATATTCTGTGTCAATATATTTACATGTGTATATTTCATCTGCTGAGAGACCCAATGACATGAGCATAGCTGGCACCCAAGTCTTGCATTTGAGTTACCACTGTCCACTAGAAGGAAAGAGGGCCTCTGGAGAAAGGGCTGGTTATGAGACTGAAGCAAGGAAAGCACAAGATAAGGCTGGTTCATCTTGTGCCAGAAAGTAGTGTTCAGACATTAATAAACAGTCACCATATGACCCCAACATTCCATTCCTAAGTATATCCAAGAGAATTGAAAACACATGGCCACACAAAAATGTGTACCTGAAAGTTCACAGCAACACAATTCACAATAGCCCAAAGGCAGAAACAACCTAAATACCCATCAACTGGTGAACAGAGAAACAAGATGTAGCATATCCATATTGGATACACTACTAAATAATGGAATATTATTTAGTCATAAAATGGAATCAACTAATCATGTATGCTATGTAACATTATGATAAGTGAAAAAAGCCAGTCACAAAATAAAACACCTACTGCATTATTCTATTCATATAAAAGTCCAAAACAGTGAAATGCACAGAGAAAGAAAGACCAGTAGTAGCCTGGCAGTTGCTGAGGCTGCAGCAGTGTGGGAAGACCAGAGGGGTGACAGTTAAAGGTTAAAAGATTCGCTTTGAGAAGATGAAGATGTTCCAAAATCGACTGTGATAATGTTGCCACTTATCTGTGCATCTGCTATCGTGCACTTCATCTACTATTGTGAATTGTGTACTTCAAATGGGTATATTGTATAGCATAGAATTATTTGCAATAAAGTTGGTTTTATTGTTGTTGTTGTTGCTGTAAGTGTTTAAAGCATGATAGAAAGTCAGCCAAAGAATCCAGAAACTAACTAGAAGAGACTCTTATAGGCTGAATTTGGACTACATGTGCATCAAAAAAAGTAATGATATAACTTATGAAATAAAATAAGAGTCAATGATTTCTTACAAATATGAATTAATGAATACTTGGAAAATTTGTTGAAAAATGGGATAGTTACATGTTTTTCAAAGTACTTCCCTGTGGGGAATACTTATTAAATAAAAGGGGAAAATGGTAAATTGACAGTGGAGAGGGTTGGCAGACACCACAATGGGACACACTAAAATCTTACATTCCCTGGTAGGGTACAGGGGAGACACAGCATCTTTCCTGTAATCTTCCTGCCTAAATGCAAACTTGAATCCAATCATGAGGAAACATGAACAAGTTCAAATTAAGATACAGTCTAGCAGATCTGAACAGACAATTCACCAAAGAGGATATCTCAAAAGCCAATAAATACATGGAAAAAATAGTTCATCATCATTTTTTAAATGGGAGATGCAGATCAAAACCAAAATGAGATACCTTTTTTTACCTCTGAGAGTGGCACATATTAAAAAAGACCCCCAACACGGGCACGGTGGCTTGTGCCTGTCAGCTTCAGCTTATGAAGTGGCCGGGGTGAGGGATCGCGGTTCAAGTCCCGCCTGGGTCCCGTAGCAAGACCTAGTTCCAAAAAAATAGCTGGACGTGCTGGAGTGCACCTGTAATCCCAGCTACCTAGGAAGCTGAGGCTGGGGATTGCTTGAGTCCGTGGTACCCCGGGCAACGAGAGCCTGCGGTTCCACGGGCAAAAATAGCGAGACCTAGTCTTAAAAAAAAAAAAAAATATATATATATATATATATATATATATACTCTACTCTGTTTATTGCATCATTATTTACAAATAGGATAGTGTGCTTCTTTATAATGTTATGCTGTACTTGAAAATAACAGAAATGGAATGAGAGATTTTTGTGTTCTAAGCTTATGTGCTGATACATGTCACATACTAAAATATTGCTGTTATAGAGATATTATAATTTAAATATATATAATTTAACTTTAAAATGAAGGTGATTAAAATATTTTGAGACTAATAAAAATTGAAAGAATTCGTCAGATCTAATAAGAATCCAAAGGAAGCTTTTCAGTAGAAAGAAAAGGATCTTAGAAGGATGTATGACTGTGCAAGAAGAAAGAAAAGCATTAAAGAAGGAAAATACATGACATGATAGCCAGTCTCCAAAATGGTTGTAACTGGCCTCCTCCTCTGAGTACTCCCTTTCTTCAACATGTCAGGGTTTGTCCACATAGCTAACAGAACACACCGAAGAAATAATCACTTTCTAGACTGGTTCATAAAAAATACCATGATTTCCTGTTCTCTCTCTCTCTCTCTCTCTCTCTCTCTCTCCTCTCTCCTTCTCCTTCTCTCCCTCTCACTCTCTCTCCCTCCTTCCCTCTCTCTCTCTCTCTCTCTCTCAGCTCTCTCTCCCCCCCTTCCCCACTCACCCTGGGAAATTCAGCCAGCTCAACAATGACATCATGAGACGGTAAGAAGGGGCCCACAGAGTGAGAAACTAAACTAGGGTCTCTGCCCAACAGTCAGTGGATGGAGAATTGCAGTTGAGTGAAATTAAAAGTGGATACTTTAGTCATGTTTACAAGGATTTTATAACAAAGTAGAAAGAATTAAAATAAATAATCCAAGTTTCCACCTTAAGAAATCATGCAAAGTAAAGCAAATTATATACCCAAAGTATGCAGAAGGTAAGAAACAATAGTCCTATAAATGGAAATCAGTTATATATCTAGCTATTTGAAAAGCTGCTAAAACATTTATTTCTGACTCAATTTATTAATAAAAAGTTTGATTAATCAAAAAGATGATAAGAAAAGAAAAAATTTAAAACAATGGGATACTTTAAAAATAAGTATTAATGGTAGACTCCAACTAAAATGTAACTTATTACATTAAAAGCAAATGAATTTTAAAAAATCACCAGAACTGACTTAGAGAGAAAATTTTAGCTTTTTATGATTATAAAAGACATACTTTAATATAAAAACACAAATATTGAAATTAAGAGATGTATAAAGTTATGTTACATAAATAACCAAAAGTTATAATACTATGTACATATTACATATTTTGCTCTTATAAAAAACAAGAAGTGTTTAAGACAAGAAGTGTTACCAGTAACACTAGTAACAACAATAATTTAACAAAACCCTTACTTTCTATGCCTCTAATAAAATAATGTCATAAAATAAGAAATGCAAAGACTTAAAATATATAAGGCAAAAAACCTTCCCTTACAGAACTTAAAGGATAAACCAACAAATCTTCACTATGGTTAGAGATTTTGCCACACCTTGCTCAATGATTGATAGAAAAGCAAACAAAAATTAGTAAGCACTTGGAGAATTTTTTTGTATTTTTTAAATTGGTTGATTTTATATATATATATATATACACTTATATCATTATATACCCCATAGTTCTCCCACCACAATACCACCTGTGAATCATCACCATGATTCCTTGTGCTCATTCCTTCCCTGATTTTGCCCTCCCTCCCTCTCCCTGCTATAGTTCAGTTGTCAGTTTGCTAGTTTTAACTTTTCTTGTCCTTTTGTTTATTTCTCTATATTCCACATAAAAGTGAGGCCATCCAGTATTTGTCTTTTTCTCTGTGACTAATTTTGGCTAGTATAATCCCTTCTAGCTCCATCTATGCTGCAAATGACATGAATTTATCTTTTGGCTTGCTGAGTAATATTCCATTGTGTAAATATACCACAACTTTTTAATCCATTCATGTGTCTTGGAGGCATTTGGGCTGTTTCCAATATATGGAGAATTTGAACCAATATGATATAAACAATATATATACACACACCAATATACCCAACAACTTCAAAATATACATTCTTTTTATATCTTGGAACAATAACCCAAATTGACCTTATATTAGGTCATAAAGCATGTTTTGAGAAATTTCAAAGAATGGAAATAATACTGAGTTTGGCCTCTGACAACCTCGTAATTGGGCCTCAAATCAGTAACAAAAGAATAACCTAGAAACCTCCAAGTGTTTCACTGTTAAACAATAAACATCTAAATAACTGTTTGTTCAAAGGATAAATCACACCAAAATAAGAAACTATTTTAAATTAATTTAATGACATGCTAAAAGTTTTGAGAAGTAACTAGAACAATGCTTAGAGGCAAATTGATAAACATGCATATATACATTAGAAAATAAGAAGGGTTGAAGTCAGTTAAGAAGAGCAAAATAAACCAAATAGGGAATAATAAAGATTAAGAATGATAAGAAAAAGAAAGAAAGAAGAAAGAGAGAGAGAGAGAGAGATAAAAGAAGGAATTAGGCAGAAAGGAAGAGAGGGCACCAAATACCAACATCAGGAAGGAAAGAGGTCATCACTATGATTCCTATATACAATTAAAGTATTTTGAGGGTATAATAATTATTCTACACAAATAAATTTGAAAATTTTGATAAAATTGGAAAATTCTTTGAAAAACATACCATATCACAAACAAAACAATATAGAGAATAACCTTATGTTTATTGGAAAATTTGCCAGTAATTAGACTTCTTCCCAAAGCAAATTTCAAGTCCAGATGACTTCACTGCTGAATTCTTCCAAACATTAAGAAAAGAAGTAATACCAGTTTTAAACAAGCTCTTGCAGAGAATAGAGGGGGAAGAAAAAACACTTCCTAACTTTTTGGATGAGGGCAGCATAACCTTGATATTAAAACCGAATGTGGCTATTATAAGAAATGATAATTACAACCATTTCTGTAAAAGTGTTCATTTTGATTCTAAACAAAACTAATATTAATTAAAACTAATATTAATTAATGTAATACAGTTCTATGTAAAGATGATAACGCATGATGACAAATTTGAATTCATTCCGGGAATATGAGGTTAGCTTCACATTTGAAAACCAATTATGTAATTCACTGCCATAGGAATAAAGTCATAGTTCAATATATGTGAAAAAAATTGATAAAATTGAACATTTGCTCATGGTAAAATTCTTAGCAAACTAGGAATAAAAGGGAATTTTCTTAATCTGATAATATCAAATGAAAAAACTGCACAGCCATCAGGAATGTTGTAATTAAGAAACTTGAGTGGATTAGACAAAGCAAAATTAGTCAGATAAAGACAAAAATTGGATAATTTCATCTATGTGTGCAATGTAAGAAAACAAAGTAGATGAATGAACAAAATAAAATAGAAATAAACTAGTGAATCTTGACAACTGAATTGACGTTACCAGAGTGGGGTGGGAGATAGGAAAAAGGATGGAGGGGGTATACTGAGTGGTGGTGAGTGTTTTATTTTGTTCTGATTTTTCCCCCCTATAAAAACTACAGCAATTATTATGCTTACTATTTTGCTTACTGGCAAATATTAAAAACTGTGCCTTTAAGATTGGAACATATTGAAGATGTCTACCTTCATCACATTATTATTTAATATCACATGGGAAGTCTCGACTGGTGCAATAAGGCAAGAAAAAATAAATGAAATGTAAGATTTGGAAAGGAAAAAAACAGTGGCTATTCGTCAATGACATGATTATATATGTTGGATTTTTTAAACTGCAGATATTCTATAAAAGTTAAAATTAGGGCAGCTCTCCTGCCCACCTGTGACTATGCAGGTACTTCTCTTTTGCATTTTCCTTTTTTTGGGGGGGACTAGGTCTCGCTATTTTTGCCTGTGGAACCGTAGGTTCACATTGCCTGGGGTACCACAGACTCAAGCAATCCCCAACCTCAGCTTCCCAGGTAACTGGGATTACAAGTGCGCACCACCACGCCCAGCTATATTTTTTTTGGAGCTAGGTCTGGTTATGTGCCCCCCGCAGGACTCGAATCAAGATTCCTGACCCCAGCCACAGCTTCCTAGGCTGCCGCTTACAGGAATGCGCCACCATGCCTGGCCCTACATTTTCCTTTTCACAATAAATCTGTCCTTTTAAAATGTGAAAAAAAGAAATTAATAAATTAGAAGGTTATTGAAAACAAGGTCTCTCTATATAAATCAATTGTATTGTGTAAACTGACAATAAGCAATTATAAAATGGAAAAATATTTCATCAAGAATAGAATGTTTAATTAAAGATAGTTAGGAACAATATGACTAAATGGATTTGTGATTCTATACAGAAAATTACAGAGTATCATTGAAAGGAAAAGAAAACTTAACAAATAATATATTATGTTCATAAAATGTTAGTGTCCATACTACAAAATGATCAATTCTCCCCAAAACTGATTTATAATTCAATTGAGGCTCAGTAAAATCTTACCTACTGTGGTGGAAATGTTAAATGATATAGCTTCTTCATTTAACAGCCATATATATAACAGTTTAGCAGCTCTTCCAAAGGATAAATATAATGTTACTATGTGATCCAGTAATTCCACTCTTAGGTGTATACCCAAGAAAAATGAAAGTATATGTCCAAACAAAAATCACCATATGAATGTTAAGTGATATTATTCACAATATTCGAAATATGGAAATAACAAAATTACATGGTCATCAATTAATGAATAGATAAACAAAATGTGGTATAGACATAGAATGGAATATTATGCAGCCTTAAAAGTAACTAAGTACTGCCGGGCACGGTGGCTCGTGCCTGTAAGCTTCAGCCTACTAAGCAGCCGGGGCTAGGGATCGCGGTTCGAGTTCCGCCTGGGGTCTGTAGCGAGACCTAGTTCCAAAAAAATAGCTGTGCGTGATGGCGCGCGCCTGTCATCCCAGCTACCTGGGAAGCTGAGGCTGGGGATTGCTTGAGTCTGTGGTACCCCAGGCAACAAGAGCCTGCGGCTCCACAGGAAAAAATAGTGAAACCTAGTCTCAAAAAAAAAAAAAAAAAAAAAAAAAAAAAAAAAAAAAAAAAAAAAAAAAAAGGCAAAAAACAAAAAGAAAAGAAAAGAAAATTACCTTTTGTTCTGAAAGATGTTTGTTATCCATAAACCTATTCCCAGGAAACTCATCAGTCAAGTGTGAGGGTAAAGATGTTTTCAGATGTTCAATGTTTCAGAAATTGCAGCCCCTTTCCATACCTCCTCAAGAACCTATCAGAAGATGCACCCCTAAAAAAGTCAAGAGACTAAAACAAGAAAGATGAAGACACAGGATTCTGTCATGAGGGCATTAGATGTGAGGAAGGGACGAAAGAATCCTGGGAGGATGATAAAAGAAACTCCAGCAGAAGAGCTATTCACCAGGACTAGAGAGCAATTAATATTTGGGAGGATCAGAAGTCGTCAGAAGAGATGGCTTCAAGAAAACTGAAAGAACATCTCAAGAGAGGATTTGGACAATTGGGTTGTAATAATGATCATTATATAGAAAATTAAATTAACATCAGCAACCACAAAAATAAGATAATTATTAACTCCAGGAGAACAGAATGAATATATGATCACAGTGCACTACACAGTTCAGACACAAATAGCAATTATATATTCACACTAAGGTAAACACTGAATATTGGCCTAACCAAAATTATCATGTAGCCACATTGAGGGACCAAGTGGGGCTGGAAATGTGACTGAGTGTGGTGGAGGTGAAGAGTTGAAAGGAATTAGATGTTCATCTTCCATACTGGACAGTCAAAGGAAAAGACCTGCAATTGAAAAATCAAGAACTGACAACAGAAGCTTAGCTATAGAGAGAACCTTTTCCCCAAAACTCAGTTAATTGACTCGCATATCACTGACTCTAGGAAGCAGGAAATAAGTATGAAGGGTTGAAGATGCTGTTTTTCTTTGTTTCCTGTAGATTCTCTTTACCTCTCAGATAGACATATTTGAGAAAACGAAAAATTGCATTTAAAAATACATGAACAGTAACAGAAAAAGAAAGCATCTAGAAAAAACAATGAATAGCAAAAGAAATGAAAGCCATGATTTTAGCATTGGGAAAAAAAAATTCTTTAAGTAACACATACAATTAGCCATGAGGAAAAGGTGAATAAATTGTGTTTCAATAAAGTTCAAGAGCCTTATTTATCAAAATGCATTATTGAATGAAAAAGCAAATGAAGCAGGCAGTTGTGGGGCTGCCTGCACACCTGGGGTCCTGGGCTGTTGGAGCCCTTTGCCAGCAGGGATCCAAGGTAGCGAGGAACTCCCTGTAGGCCCTGGATGTACTTACAACCTGGGTAGGACACGTACTATCTTAGGAACCAAGAAAACAGAAAGGTAACACCAGCGACTGAGATGACCTGTCACAGATTCCTGCCTGCATCATCTGAGGCACTGGGGAATCAAACCCAGGGCCACAGCATTGTGCAGTATTTAAGAGGTTCCCTCCTTTACTAATCAATGAGGGAAGAAAGCCACCACGAGTGGCTGAGACCCCCCATGGCAGAACTGCTGACAAGAGAAAGGAGAGAGCAGCTTGATGAAGCATCTGGGGATGTCTGCTCCAGCAGCAAACACCCCACCACTTTTGGCTGAGAGCTATATTCCCAAACCCAGAAGACACAGAACCAGCAACCGGTGACAGACACCAGAAATGGTCCTGGAGGAGCCCACCACATCTGCCCTACAAGTTCCCGATGTGCTTGGCTTGACTATGAGCCTCAGCCTCTCAGCTACCTGGAGATCTGAGCAGCCTCATCTGTTGCTGTCTAGGAGGGCACGTCTGCACCCAGGGGGGGAAATGGACATAGTTTGAAAACAAAAAAGAAAAGTCCCATGGGCCAAACACAGACCAACAGCTTGCCGCGAGAAGAGTTGGAGTGACCAGAGGGAAAGGCGGGGAATGAGGAGGTGTGGTGGGGAATAAGGGGTACAATACAACCATGCAAACATGACTGATGTTGCATGATAGTGACAAAACAAAAATATTTTAAAATTAAAATAAATAGATAAAAGTAGAAATTAAAAAAAATTACTTCTGGTAATGATAACCAAAACTGAACAGCTCTACACTTGAATAAATATGTATAAATATAAATATGAATGAATAAATAAATAAATAAATAAATAAATAAATAAATAAATAAATAAATAAATCTGTGCACTAGAAAGTCATGGCATTTTTGTTAGTAACCTTGTTACTCTTAAAGCAAACAAGTAAGAGAAAATCCAAATAGCCATCACTAGTAGAATGGGTAGATAAAATAGTGTATGTCCATTCACTGACACACCATGCAACAAAAACAAAGGACAAACTACCTCTACATGCAACAACAAGGAAGAATCTGGGTAAATAAGTCAGTCACAAAGTTGGAAGATTCTTTAGTGTCATTTTGTACAACCCTCAGCAAATGAATTTGAGAACATGAAAAAAAAAGTCAGTCACAAATATAAGAATACACTATATATTTCCCTATATATAGATTTAAAAAATAAACAAAATTATTCCATAGTGATAGAAGTTGATTATCTTCTAATCAGTCTAGGCAACAAGTGGACCGAGTATGAAAGCAACTACTAAGATTCTGATAATATTCTACTCTGTAGAATTTTCTCTACAGAAGTCTCTGTAGAAGCCAGACGTGGTGGCATGTGCCTATAATCCCAGCTACCTGGGAGGCGGAGGCTAGGGAACACTTGAATCTGGGTTCAGGACAACCACAGGCAAAAATTTCTTCTTTTCTCTCCTTTTCTCTTCCTTCCTTACCAAAATCATTCCTCTCTGAAGTCATTAGGGAGGCCAGAACAAGGTAGATGCCCATGGCGGTGGTGGGACCAATCAAAATCCCACACCAAGGAATGAGCATAAGAGATTGAGACAATGATTCACCAGTGACAAGGTGATGGGAGAACCTCAGGGAATACAGCAATGTAAAAATATATACATGTACAATCAATTAAAGAATAAATTTTTTTAATTATCTGAAAAACAAAAACAAAAATCTCACACCACTTGATAAGATGCAGGAGAACACAGCACAGTCTCTGGGCTTTTCCCACCCAAAATGAATGACTTTAATCCTATCATGAGGACTCATCAGACAAATCCAAATTAAGGGATGGTCTGTGAGATCCCTGGTCTATAATCTTCCAAATATCCCAAATCACAAACATCAAGGACAGACAGGAGATGTTCCACATTGAGAGACTAAAGGGGAGTGTCAACTAAATGCAATGCTTGTTACTGGATGGGGTCTTGTTGCTACCAAGAACATTTTTGGAACAAATGGTAAACCTGAATAAAGTATAGAAATGTATCTGTAATTCTGATGATAGCCATGTGGTTATTTAAGAAGATGTCGCTGTTTGGAGGATTTTTACTAAGTGTTCAGGGGTGGTGCCACAACCTGTTGGCAATTTACTCTCAAATCTTCAGGGGGGGTAGTCATTTACACCATCCTTGGAATTTTTCTACGAACATGAAGTTATTCCCAAGTAAAAAGAAAAATGGCAACAACAGAGCTTATAGGAACTGAACATATGGGGAACGCGCTCGCGTATGCAGGCAGTCAAGGGGTGGAATGCTTTGACATCCTTTGTTTTGCTTTCTCCCAGCGTTCATTCCTCCTTCTTCCAGAAACAGCATCCAGATTTTATTTTGGGGAACTGTCCCTCCCTCAGTCTTGGTCCATGTGTCACTACTGTGGACATGTGCCCAGATCAACCGGCGTATTTCTTCTGCCTGGCCACTGTTATTGGTTTAGGGAAGGGCTCAAGTTAGCTCAATATAGGTCAACATTGGGATTTTTTTCTGAAACTATTGTGAAAGAGACTGTTTTTCTCTTGGGGTTGCTTAGCTTTTAGAAAATAAACTCTCAATTGCCTGGGACCACCACAGGAAGCCAGACTTTTAGGGGGTGGTAGGTGAGTATTGGGGCATAAGGAGTGGGGAAAGCCATTTTCAAGAAAAGTGAAAGTAAGAGATAGAGAAACCAAGACTTCTTGCTATTCTTTTAGCCCATGGATCCAGCTATACTTGGACTTTTGGTTTAAATAAGCCAAATACGTTTCATTTTCTGCTCGAACCACTTAGAATTAGGCTGTTGCCACTTAGGACTGAAAGGATCATGACTAATGTTAGGAAATTCCTGATTCAGCTGGGTTGGAGCTCAGGGGGAAGGGGGGGGTCAGCGTGGACAGCCAGACTTGGCAAGGCCCCTGGGCAGCAGGCAGGCTTTCGAGTCTTGGGGCCTTCAGGGGCACTTGAAGTTGCTGTTTGAAAAGTCATAAGAGACACTGAGCAGCAGAAATCCTTGGGTCACTTTGGATGAAGTTTGGGTTTAGGCTTATCCCCAGCTGACCCAGCTGTGTGGGAGCTCACTGCCCAGCACAGGACCCAGTGGGTAGCCTGGACACAGCCCCAATCAGAGACTCCTGGGGACCAGGTCCTGGGCCCTGTTCCCAGCCCATTATTGCATTTCCTCACACCATCTTTGCTGGCAAAGCATCCCCCCTCCCGTGTGTGCAAGTGAACACCAGGACAACCTGCAAGGGAGGTCGAGCTGGGTTATTCCCAGTTTGCAGGTACAGGAGGTAAGGATCTGAGAGATAAAGAAGCCTGTCCAGAGTCACGGCAGCAAGTGGAGAAACAGGGTGAAGAGATGCTAGCCCCCCTCCACACCCAGTAGTCTTTCTAGCACTCTGTGAGCTTGAGAATTTCGGAGAAAAGGCTTCGGGGAGCACATCCACCCTTCAGGGGGCAGATCTCAGCCCGTGGAACCACCCCTGAGTGAGTGGGGCAGGAATACCAAGGATTCAAGGTGCCTCAGGCCTCTGGTGAGGACAGAGGGTTGGGGTACATTCAGGGCTCGGGATGCTGCGCTCCATGGAAGAACACACACTTCCAAGGGGCAGCCTGAACTCTCACATTGGGCAGGGCCCTGGGGAGCCAGGAATTGAAGGAGGATTTGGTTGGACCCTGCCACTAAGCAGTCTCCAGCTAGAGGCAGAGCCTTGCATGGGAAATAGTAACAACACAGGAGATAACAATAACCTCATCACTAAACAGCTAGAGCACAGACCGAAGCACATGGTTCTCACAACAGCCCTGTGCAACAGACCTCCTGCCACGCCCATTTTATCTATCTATCTATCTATCTATCTATCTATCTATCTATCTATCTATCTATCTATCTATCTATCTATCTATCTATCGACTGGGTCTCGCTATTTTGCCTGGGGCACTCTTGAACCCGCAGACTCAAGGGATTCCCAGCCTCAACCTCCCAGGTAGCTGGGATTATAGACACCCGCCAGTGAGCCTACTTTTTGGAGACCACATCTCGCTACGTTGCCTGAGGTAGCCACAAACCTGCAACTCAAGTGATCCCTGGCCTCTTGCCTCTCAGTGCTTGGATTTCAGGCGTGCACCACCATGCCCAGGTCATGTGCATTATAGAGGTGAGGAAACTGAGAACAGCAAAGGGGAGCATGTTGCCGAGAGTCACATAGCTGTGGAAAGGAAAGCCTGGGGTTTGCACTGATGGAAGTCGAGTCTAGAGCCTAAGCCCCCAAGAGCTCTTCATGCCTGCCAGATGGCCCGAGGAGGCAGGGTGGGCATGAGAGAAAGCCCACTGCCCCTTGAGCTGTTACCTGGAAGACCACAAGGTGGAGGCCAACCAGTCAGGCAGCTTGGGTTCAGGGAGGAAAGTGCGGGGCCCATGGGAGGGCCTGAGGGGGGTGGGCCATGTTGGACCCCTGCAGGTGGTTCCCAGAGGAGGCTCTGCAGGATGACAAAGACTCATGGCTATGTAGGGAGAGTGGCCATGGAAGAATAGGTAGCAAGGAGATTGCTTCTAGACTCAGAGAGTGCTCAAACCCATGCCCCCCAAGTGCTAGAGGTGGTCCCACAGAGAAAGGCATCTCACCCCAAGGGTGGTCACACAGCTGGTGAAGGCCTGTCTCCAAGGAGCCAGTCTGGGATTAGTAGGTACCTGATCCAGAAATACAGGCCAGAAACAGGGGTCTGGTATCAGGCAGGAAAATCTTTAGATTTTAGTGACAATGAGGAAATGGAGGTGACTAGGGATAGGGACCGCTGGCAGAGTGGGAGAAGCAGTGTGGCACTTGCGACAGCACTTGTCTATGGGAAGATTCAAACCCAGGAAAAGCTGGGACTTAGTTGTAACTGGAGAATCGCACCAAGAAGAGCCTATCCTTGTATTTGGGGATACACGGAGCATGGTGCT
>PVHY01025887.1:0-17891 GCA_004024945.1 Uropsilus gracilis
GAATCAGATGCTCAGGTCCTATCCGAGTGGCTGGGCCAGGATTTTGGGGGGAGGTGGGGCAGCAACCCATCTCATAAGCCCTCCAGGCCATCCTGCAGCCCCTGGCATAGAGTTGTGTTTCTTTGGGGTTCGTCACACTTCCCCCAAACGCAGAGCGTTTGCTGGCAGCGCGTACTATTTCTAGAATAAAGACTTCTGGGCTGGGTACGGTGGCTCATGCCTGTAAGCTTCAGCCTATGAAGTGGCCAGGGCTAGGGATTGCGGTTCGAGTCCTGCCTGGGACCCGTAGCGAGACTTAGTTCCAAAAAATAGCTGGGCGTGGTGGTGGGCGCCTGTCATCCCAGCTACCTGGGAAGCTGAGGCTGGGGACTGCTTGAATCTGGGGTACCCCGGGCAACGAGAGCCTGTGGTTCCACGGGCAAAAAAAGTGAGACCTAGTCTCCAAAACAAAACAAAACAAAAAAACTCAACATAGAATAAAGATTTCACACACTGCAAGGCTGCAGAAATGCCCAAAGAGCTGGCTGCTCGCCCTGCTCCTGGGTTTGAACAGCTGGCCCCAGCGACCAGTGATAAAGAGGAACTGGGTGTCTGGGAGGTCAGGAACCCAGACATCCGTGGGCTTGCTTTTTGGGGATCTGCTTCTGACTACACACTCTCCTTTCTCTAAGTCTTTCCCAGAGACGCTCAAATCACCGGTGCCTCCATGATTTCAGGCTGCTACACACCCCCGACTGCAGCCAGCTAGACTGGCCGTCGGTGGTCCACAGACCACTTGTCGGGGGTCCACAGACAGATCTGGGACAGAGCACCCACACGCTCAGGCCCCCGGTCAGGCGATTTGCATCAACTGCTCCTTCATGCCTTTGTTCCGGAAAGGACTTAAAAAGAGGTGAAATAAAAATAGCCAGCGAGGAAGTCAGAGCGAGCAGGGCAAGCTAGACACGAAGATACGCACAGGGTGCCGAGTGTGGGGTCCCTTGCGTGTCTATGGGAGCCGATTTAGCCCATGCGTCTCAACATGTGAGAAACCAAGGAAATGACCGAGGGCCCCTTTGGGTCCGGTTGAAAGGACCCAGGGGTGAACGGAAGAGGCTCCCACAGGCCAGTGATGAGAAACTGCATTGCTCCTAATGGGGGCACAAAAATCTGGCTCCCAGCTTACTGGCAGCCAACGCAAAGATAGAAGCACAATCTGTTACATGATTTACAAGGTCCCCGAGATAAAAATAAACCAGTGGCTGAAGAAGAACACAAGTATTCCTGGTCTTGAGAGGAATTCCTTCCTTGGATCAGTTTCTAAAGAATTTACAGTTGGCTGTAGATGGCTTTATTTTTAAAGCCATCAGAGGGTTGGGGGGAAAGCAAGGCTCAACATTCTCAGTACCTCTTAATCCTCGTTTCAAAACACTCTTTTTAAAAAAAAATATGATTTTTTGGTTCTTTAGATGACAGCCTCGATAAGTGGTTTTTGGGGTACCTCCCCCTCCCTCCCTCCTCTCTCTGGTCCCCCTTCCATTCTCTCAAACCCTACTCTTTGTTGTTTGCTAGTCTGTGTTACATCCATTAGTCTCTTTCTTTCCTGTGACAGTGTCCTTTCCCTGGGTGAGGGACTGTGTTGTTGGAACCAGGAGAGCCTTGCTAGGTTTTCAGTTGAAACACACTTTCATAACAAAAGGTTATTTGGAATGTTATCTAGAAATCTTACAAAATTGTTACAAATGCACACACATAAGTGTTTTCAAATCAAATCTGCGGCCTCAACAAGAGTGTTGAGGGGCCCTTGGAAAGCACCACTGGTCAAAGCGCTGGTCGCGTGGAAATAGCAACACACACGCTGTGGGCACCACTCCTCAGGTTGCTTTGTGGTCATGGACAGAGTGTCCTTCCTGCTGCAGCTTACACACCAGGTGTAGTGTGAGCTGGTCTCCTGGTGGGCGGCTGTGAGCATGAGTGTGTCCACGTGGTACAGGATGACTAACAGTGACCACAACCAATCTCTGTCCTTATCCACCTCAGGTGGGCCGGATCTCTCAGCCACTCAGTTCTGGACCTTATTCCCTCAGGCGGGCCAGACCACTCAGTTACTCAGCTCACAACCTTATTCCCTGCTGTACTAAGGATTAGTCTCAGCCTCCTAGCCAGACAAAATCTGGTTCCCAAATTTGTGGAAACTCTAAGCCACGGCGTCTTCAGCCAAGCGAAAGTGCATGTGTGAACAAGCCTATGCTTCCGTCTGCACCGTTGTTGCCTTCACTCTTAAAAGACCAATGCTGGTTACAGAGATGCTATCAGTGCCCATGTGTGAGAGGCAGGCACCCTGTAGGGCAGGCTTGTTAATAAGCACGAGGTGCTTTCCATATGTCAATCTGGTTTATTTCCACTGCTCCCCTACAGTGGGTGTTTTTACCATCAGCTGAGAGACAAGGAAGCAGAGCACCTGCCCAGGTCTCAGTGACCAGCGCAGGGTCCAAACTGCAGCCCCGCTGTGCTCCCTGGTGCCCTCCCCACAGGAGCCTAGTGCTTTCACTGTCTGCTGAGGATCCCTACGGAGACTTTCAAGTTTCCTATAAGCAACAAAGACAATGAAACAAAACCAGGCTATTAAGAAAAGGCCCTGTCATCTTGACTTCAAAGTACAAGTGTCAGTATAAACCCATGATGTATTCAGTTACTAAATAGCAGCAAGAGTGAAGAGGGTTCCTGACCTCCCAGAAACCCAGTCCCCGTAAGGCATATGAGTTTTCTCCTGAAATGGCCTGAAATCATAAGCACCCTGAGTACCCAGGGTGGCGGTTCCAAATGTTTTTGTCCAATGAAAGGCAACAAGACCTCTTGCAACAATGTCCCACGAGCCCAAAACATCTTGTCATACAAGATTAAGAAAGCTAGCAATGGCTCCTGAGACCACATCAAAAGGACTCAACACAGACAGCCAGCTGGCCCAAGATGGGCCATCACGGTCCTCCTACTGGAGACATGAAATATCGCCTGGGAGTCTGGATGATGAATCTGATCTAACCTGAGCTTTAGAGCTGACCACCAACTCCAAAGACGTGAGCCAGGGCAGAGGAGTGCGTTAAACAGCCGCACTGGAGATGCAACACAATTCAAACCATGGCAAATGCTAGAGAACACATGCCATTTAACCACATTTCTCCAACAAAAATGTTATCAAGAAAGGGAAATGGGGGGTAAGGAGATGCAGGGTGTGGAAGATGAGCCCTAGATGGAAAGAAACCCAGAAAACCAGGAGCGAGAACCCAGGCAACCTCCCACAACGGTGGCCTCAGAGGCCCTGCCTCAGCAAAGATGAGAGGTACTTCAAGACCCACATCCCGTGTTTCCCGGGACACCTGTCATCACTCACCGTTCCTCCATGAGTTCCCGGATGGAGGCTACCGTGGGGCCAGATCCCAGGTGAGTATAATATGGACCTTCATCTTTCTCCACTATTTGTTCTGTGGAAACACAGAGTAAATATTATTTGGAGACATCACTTCATCAACAGGCAAACCACCAATAGGAAAATTAATAGACATATTACAAAACAGGAATTCTAAACAGTTTGCACATATGTGACACGTGGCTCAACTCCACTAGAACTGAGAATATGAAAAGCAAATTACAAATACAATGAAATACCATGACCCGCAGACCAAAAACTGACAGAAATTTAAAATATGATACGACCAAGTGCTGTCAAGAATGCGGTCTGACCACTCTGGGACTCAGCTTCATTATACACATTCCAGGACTTGGGAAGGAAGCCGCTCACATCTTAGCCAGACACCCCAAAGCATTAAAAGCAAAGACCCAGATACTCGTGTATGCTAACAGTCACAGCAGCACTAGCACCAAACAGGTGAAAACACCCCCAGGGAATACTAACAGCAAACCCAATGTGACATATCCACACGGTACTATTCACCCATGGAGTGCTGACAGCCGGGATTGGGACAATGCTTGAAAACATGATGCTAAATGAAATAAGTCAGACACAAAAGGACAACTATTGGATGAGTTCACCTACCTGAAATAATCTAGCACAGGCAAATTCAGAGCACAAGAAAGGGGGGAAGGAGCTATGGGGTGGGGGGGTGGGAAGCAGGGAGTATAACTTAATGGGAGGAGTTTCTGTCTAGAATAATAAAAAACTACAGAAACCCATGGAGAAGGCTGCCCACCCTGTATGTCCTCAACGCCTCTAAGCAGCACCCGCAAAGTGGTTCAAATGACACAGTTTATATTTCAACACCCTTTTAAAAAAAGGAATTACTGCCACATGCTATGGTGGGAATGCACCTGGAGAAACTCCTAAGAGAGGTTGTACACAGAGCACATCTGGTGGGGCTGCACTCAGGCCTGGCACCCCAAATGGGCAAGGCCATGGACCCACAGGGCAGCGGATGGCAGCCAGGGCAGGGAGGAGGGAGAGTGGAAAATAACTGCTTGATGGACTTGTTTGAGAATGATGAAAGCATCCTGGAACCAGAGGTGGAGGTTGCACAACACCGTGGATGAACTAAATACAACTGAACGGTTCCCTTCAAAACAAGCATCGTTTTGTTATGTCAAGTTCACCGCCATTAAGGGAAAAAGAGGAACAAATTCTTGATTCATGTAACAGGCCTGGGTTTTCAATGCACTTTTGTGAGTCAAAGAAATAAGATCCCCAAAACCACCTAATAGTAATTTTGGAAAGTAGTGTTCTCAACTGGATGCTATAAAGTGAGAAACCAAGAACTTCACAGAGATACTGCATGACATCTGGCAGGTTCGTTTCATGTCTAAGGAGACATGCACGGCGTATCCCATTCCAGACAAAGGACGTGGGGGGACAATCTGAGGCAATGCAGACTCTGTGTTACCAGTATTGAACCAACATTAGTTTCCAAGTTTGAAACGCGCCATCATGAGATAAGACATTTGCATGAGGGGAAGCTGGCTCAAGCCGCGAGCGTCTTACCAACTTGGCGACTCGACCACGGTATTTCAAAATAGGAAGATTTTATGAAAGAGAGAACAAACAAAAATGAGGCAGTGGCCCTTCGGCCGACCCTGTCATGGATGAACTCCAGGTCACATCACCGAAACATGGACCAGCATTTCAGACCAAGCAGGATTCCCGAGAGTCAAAACTGGAAACAGCCCCTGGGAGGACAACACACGCAGAGAAGCTGACACCCCTTTGCCTCCCACAATGAGAACCAACAATCTGCCGGGCACAGTGGCACGTGCCTGTAAGCGGCAGCCTAGGAAGCTGCGGCAGGGGCTGGGGATTGCAGTTCAAGCCCTGCTCGGGGCAACGTAGCGAGACCTAGTTCCAAAAAATAGTTCCCAGAACAGGTGCGTGTAGTGGCATGCACCTGTAATCCCAGCTACCTGGGAAGCTGAGGCTGAGGAGGGAGCTGGAGATGACCTCTCTCTCCGGAAGGTGCTAGAGACACAGGAATTCAGGGTGTGGCTCCTCACTACACTGTCGCATATAAAGGGTCCACAACTTGCAAACCATGAAAGAACTAAGCACCGCTCAGATTTATGTGGACACCACTCAGTTTTGTGGGGGGATACAATCCAGGATAGGACCCGACCTCTGTCTTTAAATAGTGTATGCTACGACCCAAATGTCCCAAAATGGATGACTGGATGAAAAAGATGTGGTATACATACACTACGGGGTATTGCTCATCATTTAAAAATGACAAACGTGATGAATTTGAAACAACATGGATGGACCTAGAAGAAATCGTATTAGCGGAAACAAGTCAGAAAGAAAAATACAGAATGCAAATGGTTTCACTAATATATGGGATATAGGAATAACAAGCAAAAGGCCAGGAGGAAAAGTCAAAACAAGGGCCAGGCATGGTGGCGCACGCCTTTAATTGCAGCCTACAGAGCGAGGCCAAGACTAGGAATCACTTGAGTCCATGGGTTTGAGACCCACCTGGGGCAACACAGAGAGACCTAATCCCAAAAAATAGCTGGGCATGGTGGTGTGTGCCTGTAATCCCAGCTACCTGGGAGGCTGAGGCTGGGGTATCCCGGGCAATGGGAGCCTGTGGTTGCCCAGGCAAAATAGCGAGACATAGTCTCCCCCAAAAAGTCGAAACAAGCTAAGAACCAAACTAAAGCACACAACTGGGGGGGAGGGGGGGAATGAATGGGAGCAGTCAGGGAGGGGAAGTGGTGGGTGAACCCTGGGGAATACAAAGCTGGAAATATATAAACAAATTATTAAAATATATGTATAAATGAAAAAAAAAGTGTATGCTCTGGCTGGGTAGATAAGACACCTAATGGCATTTCAAATTAATGCAGCAAAGTTAGCTTTCTGTCATCCAGGAAAAGGACACTGCTCCTGGAAAGGAAGAGACCAAATGGACCAACAGAGAAGTCGGGGTGAGAGGAGGGGATGGTCAGGGAGAAGGGGGGGCACTCCCAAGGGGATCAACAACCATACAAGGATGTGCGATATAAGCAGGTGTGGTGGTGTGCACCTGTAATCCAAGTGCTGGGAGGCAAGAAGAGGCCAGGGATCGCTTGAGTTCGTGGATTTGAGATTACCCAGGGCAACGTAATGAGACCTGGTCTTGAAAAAGCAGCTGGGGGTGGTGGTGGGTGCCTGTAATCCCAGCTACCTGGGAGGCTGAGGATCGCTTGAGTCCACGGAATCGGGACTACCCCAGGCAACGGAATGAGACCTAGTCTCAAAAAAAAGACAGGTCTTCCTCACCCCCTCCTTGGAAAACTCATCTCGAAGGCCTCCCATAAATGCCACCTTTTTTGCAAAACCCACTGACTGCTCCAGTTTGGTTCCCTCCCAGCTCCCAGAGCACCCAGCCGACAACAGAAACGAGCAAGAAGCATCTCCAAGCACATCTCTGCTGTTGACACGGCACAGAAGGACCAGCCCAGATGGTGCCAAGACTCGGGCACCGGTGGTAAGCAGCTCCCAGTCTCTCGGACCCACAGGCCTTCCCATGGGGGGGGGGGTGTGTGGTTGGAGAGGCCCCAGCAGTGTTGTGCACAACACGTGCTCGATGGCCCAGACCAAACCAATGCATGACTGTGGGCAGCTCCACAACCCTGCGAACCTCAGAGCAGGGACATGAGGCTTCTGACTGTTCCGCCATCGAGGACACCACGGGCTGAGAGACACTAGCTCTGTCTTCGAGCCCTCAGTGCTCAAACGCTTCATGAATTAATATTTTCAACGAAAGGCTTAAGAATGACTTGCTCCAAATAGACACTATTTTCAACCCTAAAACACAGGATTCCAGAAGGAAGCATGTGAAGGTGGGAGAGGAAGGGACAGGGTAGGAAAAGAGAATGTAAGAATGTGGGGGTTGGAGGTGGTGGGTGGAGAGCTCTTTATAGATGCTTGGAGACGACATGTGATACAGAAAATAGAACATGAGAATATGCCAGGGCTTCTGGGCTCCTCTCCAGCTTCTATTGTCTGGAGAAAAGTTAAAAGTAATGGATTGGCTGCAGGGTCCACAGGGGAAAGGGAGCAGAATGGAGCTTTGGGGGGCTACCTTCTACCCCAAATCTGAAACACTCCAAACGTATATAGAGAAGGTGAGAAAAAGGAGACTTTCCAGGTGGGTGCAGCTTAAAGCCTGGCTACTCCATCCCGTGAGTCTGATAAGCAAAAAGACACTAAGAACCTACAGCAAGTCAGCAGGGGGCTGAGTCTCTCTGGGAAGGCCAGAGATGGTTCAAAATAAGAGTCACCTTCCCTGTTAGCATTTACCAGGCAGGCCAAGGAGTCTTCTAGAAGGACTGTTCTTTCCATGCATCCCTTTCCCGGCCTGTGTCTGCACAGAGAGAGGTTGCATTGGGAAGAAAATGAACTTACAAGCTAGTATGCTTCGTGAGAGCACACACTTAGATTCTTCTAAGTATTGGGGTTTGACCCCCTTAGCTACCTTTCTTAAAAGTCATTTCGGAAAGTGTGATCATTTACCTAAAGCATGCCCTGTCTATGCACTGCCTGCCTTTCTTTCTCATTGTCTAATTTCTGGCCCATTTTTACCAGCAAGAGCTGTGATCCCGTATTTTCCAGTGATTCTTACTTCCCTTCCTCTTTCTACATCCTTGCTGATTTTCCCACTGTATGCAAAGATTATAAGTATGATAGAAAATGAAATCTTTTTATTGCATAGTTTGCAGCAGTAACATCCTGGAAGAGGTTATAAATCCTCCCTATATGCCACCTTTCCCCCCTTTTCAACTTACACGTGAGGTATCTGTATTTTGTAGTATTTTTCCAGGAAAAACTGACAAACACAAATTGCACATTATCCAAGGTGTGCTACCTGGCACTTTGAACTATCTTAACAATGACCACCATCTAATTATCATCACCTCACTTCACAATTTTTTGTGCATGGTGATAACACTCAAGGTCATCTTTCTTAGAGATAAAAAAACCAAAAAACTAGTATACATTTACAAATTTAATTTTACCCTAATATACATACATTATAAACTTTGCCGGGTCTTTTGCCATCTTATGTTTTCCGTGTTTGTGTGGTTCGTTCTTAAAATTTCCCCCCTCCCATTCTTAAATTTTTGTTCAAGTTTGTGTTTTCTGTAGTTACTCCCCTCTCCCCAGCTTGGGAAATCTATAGTATGTTCTTAGTTATGGTCAATACTTGGAAAAGCAAGAAGGCAGCTCCTTGACAAATTCTCCCCTCTTCTCCTTCACTTAATATCATCGAGCTATTCTCATGAATATATGTCCCCCACTCTATCCTGAGAGCTAGTTCATAGAAAGATGAATGTAGTTCAAGTAAACAGGCTACCTTTTGTTTGAGGAAAATAATTATTATTGTGATAGAAATTTAGACTTCTCCTTAGAGAGCAGTCCCTCTCTCTACACCACCACCTCTCTGATCTGTTCCTGACTCCATCCATCTCCAGAAAGCGCAAGTGCTGCGTCTGGATATGCGTTTGCCAGGCCTCTACAAGTAAATGCAGCTTGACTGGGTTGAGAATTCCTAGGTCAAAGTTTGTAGGGCGGTGCTCTGAGAATGACAATAGGTAACAAAGAGCTGGCATCCAGAATACAGAAGGAGCCCTTACCTGTCGTTAAGAGAAATGTAAGGGAAATGCACCAGGGCTTGAATGGGAAACACTACAAAAGAGCACTGGACAAGGTGCTCAATCTCCTCCGTCCTGAAGGAAAATGCAAATGAAGGGGGCGGGAGAGAGAGCTGAACCACCTTCAAGATGGCAGAGCCCTTTCCCCCTGTAGGAATGCGGGGCACAGCAAGCTGGCAGCAGATTCAGACCGTTAACAACCACGTGGGCAACTGGAGAGTGACAGGACCTGCTAGAGCTGAACACACACGGGACTGAGGAAACACCCATGGCAACACCTGCCTCAAACACACACTATAGGTGGAAGAGCACCTTATCAGCAAGGCTCACACCCCCAAACTGGAAACAATCGGAAAGTCCATCAACAACTGAATGGCTCAACAGGTGGACTTAGCACAAAATGCAAAGTCTTTGGGGGAAGAGAGGAAGAGAGGATAAAAAATTTTCATAACAGTTGCAATAAAAAACCCGTCCATTGCTGGTCTGTCAGAAACCCTACAGTGGCATTCTAAAAGAAATGTAAATTCGCCTTGCGAAGTGGTAAGGGGTTGTTTATGGGGTCAGGTCTGAGGACCTGATGGCGTAAAGGGGCTGGTAAAGTTGTTTCCTGTGGGTCAATAAGTCTATGCTTTTGTGGCAGGAAGACTTACATCCTAGAGGTGCACAGACACTTTTCTTAGAAAGCGCTTTTCCAAAAGTAAAAGTGAAAAATTAAAAACATCAAGATGGTGTGACTAACTTCATTTCTGAATTTTTTTTTTCTTTTTGATAGGGTGTGCTTCCCCCCCCCCCCCACTGTCTCCTGTTTAAGATTGCAGGTTTTAAGGACAGGTAATGTTAAAATGGGAAAATGACCTTAGCTGGAATTTCTCTTTAGGGGGATGCAGGGGGAAGAAAGAAGTGTAACAGATTTTCTGAAAGGCGGGAAATTAGGGTATATAAAGGGTGTGCAAACAAAGAGAAGGATTCGATTTAATTTAATTGGGATTTCAATATGGAGAGAGGATAGAGAGGAGAGATGGGAATTAGCCATCTTGTAAAGATGTGAGCCATGTAAGCTTGGCCATGTGGCCACCGAGGGCCTGCAACCCTCGGCTGACCCAGGCTGGCAGCATGTGTGCTAAATGCAGTTAAAAAATTTGCAAATTTAAACTTCGTGTTGAAGTTTGTTTTGCTGAGTTTAACTTGTGTCTGCGAGAGGCTGTGCAAAAGTTAGGCCTGAGAAGAAAGTGAACTTGGCTGGTTTGGCACCATGGAGTTTCTGCTGCCTGAAGGTGACAAGGAGAAGACAGCGTGAAAGAAAACGAGGAGCATTTAAAGAAACAAGTCTTTAAGCGTCTGGAGATGGACTCTGACTGGACAATGGTGAGACGATTAGGACTGAGAGACTGAGGATTTTGGGGCAATCTGGGAAAGGACTTTGAATAATACTGAGAAAGGGTTTGGACAATGTTAAAGTATTTTGAGTTTTACATGTTTTTTTTGTAGTTAATAGGATAATTAGAAATTACTTTGTTAGAAATAAATTAATCTGCACTGCACTAATTGTATTGCATTGGCTTGGTATTTTGGTTGAGAAGGCTGGGGATGGTGGTAAGGACCCACAAGTAAAAAGTTTAAAGTGTGTATTAAAGTTTTTCTTTTCTGCAGTTTTTGGAGCTGAAAGCAGAGAGCAGCTGGCTGGCTTTTGCATATCAATGGTAAAGGTGATCAGTAAAAATGCTAATAAAGAGTGTGTAGCCTGCTTTGTAAAGAGTAGCAGGCAGATAGCTGTATCCAGTTAAGGTTAAAGGTAAATGCAAAGAAACTGCTTCAGAGAGAAAAGCAGGCCTGTAAGCCTTTCTTTGGTCGCCCTGTTTCATTTTCAGGGGCTTCTTCATCCTGGAGATGAAGTTCACCAGGAGTTGTATTGATTTTTATTCATTTTATTTCACTTCAGAAGAGTTTTCTTTTTTTTCTTTTTTTTTTGAGACTAGGTCTCACTATTTTTGCCCGTGGAACAGCAGGCTCTCGTTGCCCGGGGAACCACAGACTCAAGCAATCCCCCGTCTCAGCTTCCCAGGTAGCTGGGATGACAGGCGCATGCCACCACGCCCAGCTATTTTTTTGGGACTAGGTCTCGCTAACCGGCCCTAGGTGGGACTCGAACCGTGATCCCTAGCCCTGGCCGCTTCATAGGCTGAAGCTTACAGGCACGAGCCACCGTGCCCAGAACAGTTTTCTGTTATAGCTCTGATGCATCTCTGTACCCTGGGGTTCCAGAGCCTCAATGGATGGCAGCATAGGGGGGGGGTGTCTCTGTGGGGGTTCACCCACCACCCCGTCTCTCTCCTGCATCTCTAACCCCGCTCTTGCCCCATTTCAGAGCCACCTTCCAAGCCTGTCTCTCGTCCTCACAATCTGCTTTCCGCAGCTTAGGTTCTGCTTTTCACGTCTCCTAAATATAGTGGCTGCTACTTTTTGATTTTTTGCCTGCGGTAGTCCCAATCCCCCAGACTCAAGCAATCCCCAGCCTCAGCCTCCCAGGTAGCTGAGATTACAGGTGCCTGCCACCACTCCCGGCTGCTTTTTCAGAGACCAGGTCTTGCTATGTTGCCCGGAGTTGTCTCAAACCGGCGAACTCGAGCGATCAGGCCTCTTACCTCCCAGTGCTTGGATTACAGGCGCGCACCACCACACCTGGCCTGCAAGTGGGCTACTTCTGGAATTTAGTCTACCGCTCTCGTGACTTCCTCATGACTTGTTATCTTTCTTTCCTGGTTTCACACTGAACATTTCATTCAACTCCTTGAAGGAAAAGGATTATCTGCCTTGTTTCTCCCCCTAGGCCTATGGACATGTTGGACAGAGTAGTTCTTTATCGGAGGAACCGCCCTACACTCTGCAAAACGGCTCTACCCACTAGATGCCAGTAGTACCACATTACTTGTGATGAGCAAAACTGCGCTCAGACATTGCCAAATCCCCCCCTCCCCCACCTGCCCCCAGGAGGGGGAGGTAAACAGCCACTCCCCACCCCCATCCCCCAGGGTGAAATTCCCTGGCCTCAAAATAGAATGGGGTTAGAATCTGCACTTTACCAGGACACCCCTTTCAGTTTCCCCTCAGAAGCTAGCAAGAGAAAAGTGAAGGTTGGAGGCTTCAATTATTAGTTCAAAAGTTCAGCAGCCTGAGGGAGGCGGGGCAGGCCTGGGACTGGCTGAACAGCTGCAAGCCAGAAATCGTTTCTATGCATGCTGTTTGTCCGACCAGTGGCTCTGGCTGGGTGTGAGCGTGTGCGGAGGGCTGGGTGATGTGCTGACCTGCTGGGACTCGGGCTGATTTCCTCACAGGGGAGTGAACTGGTCACTCTGATAAGACCCACAGGTTTGCACAAGTTTGCTTGGTGGCTCTGCAAATATTTTTCTGGGCACAATAGCCTTTGTTTGGTGCAGCTGGCCCTCGGCTACCAAGCTGGCTCCTAGGATATAGCTTCCCCGCTCTCCAGGCAATCATCCACACCCCAGCCCTTACCCCCATCAGAAACCAGAGCAGAAAGGCAGAAGGGGGCTGCTTGCAGTTGCCACTTTCCAGAGAAGCATGCCTTCTAGATGGGTGGTCTCCACCCCATCTCTCTACACGCTGGGGGGTCCCTGAGCCTTGCTATTGTTTGTCCCAGGCTGGCAGTTGTATACCCCACTTCACCCTTCATTTTAATTCAAATGAACCTTAAAACTGGCAGACCGCCCTTGGAATGCCTGGGTTAAGATCAGGGCTCGTTCCAAATCTCCGCTGATGGAAATTTCCCCGTTTTTTTGTTTCTCTGGCTTCCTTTCACCAGGTTTCAGGAAAGGGGTATTTTGCGAACTTGCCGTCACCAGTTTTCTTTTTGGTCTTTCATGTCACATGGTTTCCTTCGCCACAGAGATCAAGTGACATGCGAGGACACAGCTCAACTCAGAGAAAATCTATTCTGTCTCTTGCTCTGAGCAGTGGGAGCAAAGTGCAGCGTTTCTCCCTTAAAATGTTTCTCCCTTAAAATATACGGCAGAAGGCTCTGGGGTAGACCTCAGGAGAGCAAAACCAATCTTTGCGAAAATGCTGGTGATGTGGCTCTAGGTGCTTTTCTTCACCCTATGCACTTAATTTCATACTCATTAAAAGAGGAAAATATGCTCTGCTCCACTTCTGCAGTAGACTGGGAAGGAAAGGAAATGTAGCCTTACACTTTCAGCCAGACACAAGAAAATACCCACTTCTGCCTAAAACTAGGAGAGTCTCAGTTTCTGAATGAACCTCCACTTACCCCACCCTCAGAGAGCAGGAGGGCCCCTGGTCAGGGATGGGTGGGGCCTTCTCTCCAGGAGGCTGGCAGGGAGAAAATGCAGTTAACACCCAGGAGTCAAGGCCATACAGATGTTTTGCTGTTCCCTCCTTTCCCCCAAACCATCCTACATCATGCCTCAGTCTCCACACTGAGATCCATCTTAGTGGGCCTCAAAGCGTACAGCTCAAGCCTGTCACCAGCTAGATTTCACTTCCCCAACAGACACTAACGGGTCTGCAAAGCCACACAGAGGGCAGGTAGAAGGCCAGGCTCTATATAGGTTCGGGTATGCCAGGGGAATGTGTTTTGAACTAAAATCAGGTCAGCTGCCTGTCAGTTCAGAAGCAGCATGCTGGACCCGCTGGTGGCAGATAAAAATACCTGTATAACCCCGTACCCAGTCACTGATGACCGAGATCAGAGATGAGGAGAGAGTGCCTCAAGCCACCTGGATCTTTGGAGAGCTGAGGTATGAAGAATAAAGTTGACTGGTTAACTAAAAAGAAAAAATGTACTTCCCCTAGGCCCACCACCCATCTAGATGCTTTAGAAAATCAATATGCAGCCCCTGTTCTTAAGGAATCTGGGATTGGCCAGGTGTGGTGGCGCGCACCTGTAGTCCAAGCACGGGAGGCTGAGGATAGGAATCGTTTGGGTTCGCGGATTCGAGACTACCTTGGGCAACACAGCAAGACCTGTGGTCTCAAAACAGCAGCGGGTGTGGTGACGGGCACCTGTAATCCCAGATACCTGGGAGGCTGAGGCTGGGGAGTGCTTGAGTCCATGGGTTTGGGACTACCCCGGGCAACATAGTGAGACCTAGTCTCAAAAAAAGGAAAAGAAAAAGGAACCACCTGTTGGTTCTGACCCTCCTGAAGTCCTGTCAACACCAACATCCCCGCCTCCCCCCCCACCCCATGACCACCTCCTGTTTTGAGAGTTTCTGTCTTAAATGGAAGCACCCTGTTTGTCCCGTAAGTGCAGCCTGGCACAATGGCCATACTGCACTCTCCACCATCTTCAATCTGCGGAAGAGCCTTTGCGCACAGATGCAGCGCACGCACCCCCCCCCCCCCCCCCCCAAGACGTTTCCCAAGCCTGAATTTGCTCCCCTCCCAGGATTCTGTCCCATCCACCCAGGTACCCGCCCTGGCACCTCAGGAGTCACCCGTGAACGCTCCTCCCTAACTCCTGCTTCCAAATGCTCACTGAACCAATATCCACCCTCCTCCCCCTCCCTCCTACTAATGCCATTCTCTCAGTTCCAGCACCCATTATTTCTTGCCTGAACACTGTCTGAGCTTGCAAACTGGTTCCTCTGCCTGGAGTATCATCCTCTCTTCCCCTGAAACTCTCCACTGCCGCCACACCCAGGCGCTCCTCTGACACACCGGTCACACCGGAACGACTTGTATTTCTCCATGTTTTCTCATCTCCACATCTTCATGTGACTTTTCACGTGCTTTTCATCTCTGTAATCTCCACGTCCCTTGGCCTGAAGCACTCTGCCTTCCCTCTAATCATCTATTAAACTCCCACTCCGCCTTTAAAGCGTAGATCAGACATCTCAGGAGTTCTTTCTGATAGCCTCCTACCCAGCGTCAGATCCCCCACCTTTCCACTGGTGTCCAGCTATCCTGCTGTCTGAAGAAATACTGCAAAGATACGACATTCTTCTTGGTCTCACATGAGCGTGGCAGCAGGGGCAGGGTTCACGGGAAACCACAGGAGCAGATGCCCACAACCAGAGGCACAGAGCAAGCCTCCATGTCCCTGGTCACCCAGGAGAGGGACACTGTCCTCACCCAGAGGGTCGCCGTGCTCAGGGCAAAGGAGATGGTTTCTCATGCTGGCCTTTGGCTACAACCCTGGAGCCCTAACTTCAGGACACAAAGACCAACTGGGTGAAAACACACCACTTGTAGGAAGTCAGCCTCCAAAATGTGCTTCTTAGCCTCCTGCTTCCGCTCTAGCTGACTGTTTCCCACTGCCCGAGTCCTGCTCAGAGACATTGGACCAAGAAGTAAACGTGAGCACAGACCTGGTTCCTTATCTGTGAAAGGATGAGCAAAGGAGCCTTTTCCAAAGGATACTCTGCCCCCTAAAAAGTCATCTGGAAAGCTGGGCATGGTGGCGCGCGCCTGTTGTTCAAGCGCTGGGAGGCAAGAGGCCAGGGATCACTTGAGTTTGTGGGTTCAAGACTACCCTGGGCAACACAGCGAGACCTTGTCTCGAAAAAGCAGCCGGGCGCCGTGGCGGGCGCCTATAGTCCCAGCTAGCTGGGAGGCTGAGGCTGGGAATCGCTTGAGTCCGTGGTACTTCAGGCAACATAGCAAGACCTAGTCTCAAAAAAAAAAAAAAAAGCCACCAGGACTCATTCTGGCCTAAATGCATTCTCATGAATGTCCCCATTTCTGAGAAAAGAGAAAACGGCTGCAGCCACAGGCAGCACAGCTCACCACGCCGTCTCAGACAAGGGTACTATGCTTTAGGGGTGGTTATGGGGACCCCCATTTCATGTCTCAATATATTAGAAATAAAACAGTATGTTCCTGCTCCCAACAGTTCGGTACAGAACTTAAACTGGTGCTAAGTTTCCTCCAACCTGCACACATCACACCACCTTGCAGAGGAAGGGGCTGCCATTCACGGCTTCTGAATTTACTTCCTGGATGCTTTCAAGGGACACCATTGACTCCAGGATGTCAAGAATCAGGAAACAAGCCCTTAGGAATTTCCGCCCACACCTCGAGAAATCCACCATGTTGCCACAAAGGTAAAGCAGCAGTCTTGGTTTTGGGGGTTGGGTTACCCAGGAGGCTTCAACGAGCCAAAATTTCTTATCTGCCACAAGTCACCACTAAGCTCAAATATCAGGTATCTTTTGCTCAGTTCTAAGACCTTTTTATGCTTTTCTAAAGCTGCTCCCATAGCTGATATCTGTTCGCTGTGCGGACTTAACACTGCCAACGGCACTGTCACTCATGTGTGAAACTCTTCCCTATACTGACCTGGGGTCGTCCCCCCCCCCCCCAGCCACCACTGCTGAGGGAGTGAGCTTCCCTCTGGAACAAGAGGCAGCTCTCCAAGCCGGGCACACAATGGCTGGTGCCTGTAAGCTTCAGCCTATGAAGTGGCTGGGGCTAGGGACCGTGGTTTGAGTCCCGCTCGGGGCAACACAGCAAGACCTAGTCCCAAAACATAGCTGGGCGTGGTGGCGCGCACCTGTCATCCCAGCTACCTGGGAAGCTGAGGCTGGGGATCGCTTGAGTCCGTGGTACCCCCGGGCAACGTGAGCCTGCGGTTCCACCGGCAACAACGGCAAGACCCAGTCTCAAAAAAAATAAAAATAAAATAAGTTTAAGCTGGGCATGGTGGCATGTTCCTGGAAGAAACAGCCTATGGCGTCACGGCTGGGACTGGGGATCGCAGGTCGGGTAGGTCCTGCTCCAGAGCAACATAGTGAGACCTAGTCCCCAAAAAAATAGCTGGGTGTGGTAGCAACACCTGTAATCCCAGCTCCCTGGGAAGATGAGGCTGGGGATTGCTTGAGTCTGTGGTACCCCGGGGCAATGTGAGTCTGCGGTTCCACAGGCAAAAATAGTGAGACTTAGTCTCAAAAAAAAAAAAGAGGCAGCTCTCCACTGGCAGTCATTCCAGTGTGCACTCCCTTACTCCTAAGCCATGTCCTGAGCCCAAGGTCACAAAGACACCTGCCACACCAGCACGTGTGCAGACACGGGTCTCAGATCACTTCTGGAAGACAGGAGGGTGTCCCCCCCAGTATGAAGCCAGCACTCCCCAAAGCTATGTCCAAGAACACTCCTTCTTCTTCGGCCCCATTTATGCCTAGTGCTGCTGTTGGAGCTCATTTCTCAGTGGAACGATTTCAACCACGGTAGTTTGGAGTCCACATCTCGCTTCCCCGGTTCGCTTAGCTGCAGGACCAAAATCAGTTACTTAACCGAACCCAAACGCTTTCTTCATCACTGAAATGGAACTACTGGCAGGGCTCACATCGCAGGAGGAGTAAAGGAGCTGGTGACGGTGGAGCCCTTGGCACTGTGCCCACGAGAGCAAGCGTTTCATAACTACAACTACTATCGTGGCTGCTGTTGCAACAGCCTCCCGACTGTGTCCTGCACCGACCTCATCCTCCAACCGCCCATCTCTTAAGCAACTTCTAGGAGGCGCTTTCTAAAATAGTCCTAGATTGTAAGTAGAAATGATGATAGAAAACTCCGGAGTCACGCGAGGAGGCCATTCAGAGATGGCCCACAGCTCTCCTGTCCCAGCAGACTTTTTCCAACTATTTGTGTCCACTACTTTCACCTAAGCGCTGACCCGTAACTTATCACTTGACTTAGGTAGGTTTGAGTTCTAATTCTTTGTTTAGCATTGGACACAGATACAATACAGACTGGAGCAAATGACCTGCGGGAGGCTCCCCCAGCCCCCGCCCCTACCCCCC
>PVHY01025888.1:0-17889 GCA_004024945.1 Uropsilus gracilis
GGGGAGGAGGCCGCAGCAGTGGAAGGGATAGGCCCAGGTTGACTATTATGGTCTGTCAGGTGCCATAGTTACCGGAGTCTGGGCGGAAGGGACTGCTGAGCACTTAGGGATGTATATGTGTATAGTGAGGACGCCATCCCCCCCTCCCTGCACTGCCGTGGGTACCTTGCCCTGACATTGGGCTTCAGACATGCCATTACCCTACTGCCTTTTGCTGCTGCTTGACTGACTGAAACCAAACCCCTCCAGACCCTTGGCCCCTCCACCCTCTGCTCACCCATTACCCCAGACCTCACCGCCACTCTGGCCCACTGTCTCCTCACACCCACCAGGCAGTCTCCAGGCTCAGAGGTAGGAAGGAAGGGTTCCAAAGAGCATCTTGACAACACCCCCCCCCCAATCTCTGCTAGACCTTCCTGGAGCCCCATGCAAGCCCTGTGCCTCCCTTGCCATCTTGTAAAACCCTCATGGGGAAGATGAGACTGTCATGGAAAGAGCACAGGACTGGGTAAAGAAATCTCTTTTTCTGACACTTCCTTACTTCCCAGATACCCACATGACCTTGAGCAAGTCCCTTCCCAGGGCGGGCCTCTTTTCTCACCTGTGAAATGAGGGGCATGTGCTGGATCATCTCCAAGGTCTCTTCTGACATTCCGACCATGTTGTGTCTCTCTTCTGGGTGATTTGCATATGCTTTGCATATATTAATGGTGCCAGCTCAGAGGGGGAGAGTGCCACCCACAGGGACCGGAGTCCCACCCACCATCCCCACTCCCCTTGCCCATTGGTTCATGCTTTTGCTGCTTGCATCTCCCAGTGGAAGCTGAGGCCAAGCACTCTCTGGGAAAGTAGACCTGGTCCATAGGTCCTGTCCTGCCTTGCTGGGCCAGAATGGGGGGGGGCAGCCCTAATGGGGGGGATTTGTCACCCCCTCTCAATTAGGTCAGAATAAGGAAGTGAAATGGAGTGTGGATTTATTAAAGTTGCCTGTGGCTACCATGAGGAGGGGGCTGTGAAATTCCACTGAGACTGGCAGAGGGAATTGGGGTGGGAGGGTCTCCCACCTTTTCCAGGGCCTGGGCACCCTCTAGATGCCCAGAGATTAGCTAGGTGCAGGAGTTTCACCTCTGACTGCACCGGCCAGCCACAGCCTGGGACAAATCCTGCTGGCCTGTGCCCCTGCCACTTCCGCTCAGCCCCTGGACTCTGGGCCTCTGTGAGCTGGAACTTGGACCTCAGAGATGTCAGTGAGAGGGACCTAGATAATTGCATGCCTGGGCCTTCCCTCGTCACCACACCAAAGGTGAGGCTCTGTGCCCCATAAGGGTCCCCTAACAGGGGGAAGGGGAGAGGACCTGGTGTCCTCAATTCTGCCCCACCTCAGTCAGCCCAGTCTGACCTCGCAAGTACAGCCCCAGGCCTCCTGCCTTGTCACCTGCTACAGGCTGTGTGGCTCTGGGTTCCGCCTCCAGTCCTGCCTCTGTTCCTTTGCCCCCAACTGTAATGCCCATCACTGGAGGCAAGATGGGGGACAGATTGGCAGCTTGGAGATGATGGGACCACTGCATGAAGATGAAAATTTCCAGAGACTGGAGCAAAACTGCCCTCTGCTGCCGAGGAGGACTAGGCCAGAGGAAAAGCAGTGGTGAGTGCCGATCCTAGAGAGGAGCTGTCCCACGGGCAGGTTCATAGCTGACTGTGGGATTATTGCAAAGATTAGGTGAAATAATATATGAAAAGGTCCATCCCGGCACCTGATACATGACAGACACTCCAAAAAGTCTGGGGGAGGGAGCAGAGATCTCTGAGACCAGAGAAGAGTCCCCCTAGTCTGTGATTTGGGATTTCAGTGGGGATGAAGGGTTTGAGGGATAGTTCCTGGAAGAGCCCAGGCTCCTGCTCTGCCACCCCATCCCTCAGGCCCCACAGGCTCTGGGCTCAGGGCCCAGCTGCCCTGGGACACCCTGCCCTCATCCTCCCCCACTGCGGGTAGGCAAACAGAAGGGTTTGGAGGCTGGGAAACCTGTTTCCCCCTCCCCCTATCTTTGCACAGGACAGCTTGAGAGGAAATAGGCCCACGCAGTAGGGAGAGAAGTGGAGGTTAGAGAGGGGGGAAAGCCTCCCTCAGGAAGAGTGGTTGCTCCAAGGTGGGGAGCTCTGGGGTGAGTGTGGTGAGCATGGGTGACATATCTGGGCCAGAGGACTGGCTGGCTTGACCTTTGCACAACTTTAAGCTGGCCAAAGGCGATTGGTAGATCCAGTTCAGCCTCCCCTCCTGGCTCTTGTGGTTGTCTCAGTGCAGGGGCTGTGGTAGAGTCCAGAACTGAGCTGACCAGGAGAAAGGGACAGGGAGTGACTCATCCTGCAGGGTAGAGAGGTGAAGTGCAGTGTAAAGGTCAAGCCTTGCACTGTATCAGGGTGCCTGCCTTCTCCACTGCTGTGTGACTGTGGGCCAGTTAGTTGCCCCTTCTGGCCTTCAGTGTCCATGGTTTTTAGAAGAAGGTAGAATTAGAAAACTACTGACGGCCCTCCCAGCTGTCACAGGTTCCGCCTACTCCCCTGAGATATACTTCCTCTCTCCAGCCTGTATGGTGGATAGGTGAGAAGACTATTTCCCAGCTCCAGATAAACTGGAAAAAATGGAGATTTGGCTCAAGAAAGTATTGACTTGTGTGTATGCGTGTATGCGTGTGTATGTATTTGTGCAAGACCTTCCTGCTTCCAAGGTACCCCGTTCCTAAATCCACTTTCTCGACCCCACTGATGGCTAAAGGAGAGGCTAGAGGGCTGGCTGTGATCTGAATCATAAACTCACAGTTTGCCTCCCAACAGAGCAGAACTGGCTTTGCCACATTCCATTCCAGCCAGAGATATAATCCAGTCCGTATTTTCTGCTGCCAAGGCTCTGCCAGCTGGTGCTCTTTTTCTCCGCTCTCCCTAACAACCTTTTCCCTGACTCAGTGCCTCACCACCTGTCTCAGTTGCCTGCATGTCCCGGCATGGATTGCCAAAGATGGGGCAGGAGTCGGGTTCTCACTGGCCTGCTTTCCTCACTTCTGCAAACATTCCTATGTCAGCACTGAGCTGCACAGAGGTGCCCCCAGGCCCCGAGATCCCAGAGAGGAACCCCAGATGCAGACAGCCCAGGAGAGGCCATAGGTAGAGGTGTTTGAGATGAGCCTAGGAGGTAGAGGGGCATCCTACTAGCTCCCCCAAATCCCAGGGTGTGTGTGTGTGTGTGTGTGTGTGTATCTGTGTTATTGAGCATGATAATTGCAGGCACAGCAGGCCTGTGTGGTATCACCCCAGGCACCAGCATCTGCCTCATTGGGGAAGAATTAAGGATCCCAGCTCATTGGAAAGGCATTCCATGGCTCATTGAAGCCTTTGCAGACACAGCCCTGTCTTTGCTGCTCTTCTGGGTCTTCCTTAGTCCCTGCCTTCTCCCCCCACCAGGCACCCTTCTTGTCCCAGTCTTCTAAGTTGACCATTAGGGCTCTTAGGAAAAGTGAGGGCCTCTAGGACTGACATGGATTCTCATATGCCTTGCCCTTCCCCACCCACACCATACCTATCCCCCAATAGCACCCCTCACCTCTGCAGCTTTTTAGCCTCTCCCTAGTCTGGTTGCTTTGGGAATTTCTGCAGGAACCTTTGAGGGGCTTCCTGGAACTTCTTCTGTGATGGAATTGGGAGAGCAGGAAAGGGGTTCCTGGAGAGTCAATTGCTTAAAGATGAAGCTCAGAAGCTGGGCATGGTGGCGCATGCCTGTAAGCTTCAGCCTGTGAAGTGACTGGGTCTGGGGATCGCAGTTTGAGTCCCACCTGGGGCAACACAGCGAGACTTAGTCCCAAAAAATAGCTGGGCGTGGTGGCATGCACCTGTAATCCCAGCTACTTGGGAAGCTGAGGCTGGGGATTGCTTGAGTCTGTGGTACCCCGTGCAACATGAGCCTGTGGTTCCACGGGCAAAAATAGCGAGACCTAGGCTCAAAAAAAAAAAAAAAAAATGAAGCTCAGGAAATCCTGAACCCACCTTTCTCAACCTCTTCTCACCCACCTCCCCTCCCCCAGTGCCTGATCCTTCTGCTACTCATGATCAGAGTTATCTGCCTCACACTCCTAGCATGAGGCAGACTGGAACCTCTGTGAAGCCATCTCTCCCATGTACTGTCCATAAGAAATGTTTATACTGGACCATGGAATGGAAAGGTTAGACTGAGCAGAACTTCCCAGAGGCCACTGAAGGGGAGATAGTCTATACTGGGAGGATGGTTGGAGGCAGGTTAGCTCAGGGGTCAAGAGTTCAGGTTCTAGGGTCAGGCAGAAAAGGGCCACCATCTCCCAGTCCTTACTCTCATTTGCTGTGTGGTTCTAGGTAAGTTGCCTCAGTTCTCTGGGCTCAGTTTCCACATCTGTAAATTGGGATTGATAGCCAGGATTAAATGAGGTCATGTAGGCAGAGTTCTGGCAAATTTTAAACCTCCAGTAAATAGTAATTTCTTTGTCTTTATCCTCTTCCTCATTGCCCAATTGAATGAGAACCGGCTCTGCTTGCCCTGGAGGAGGGGGCATACCTCTTTAGAGTTTTCCAAACACCCAGGGCCTCAGCTGAGCTTTCCTGGCTCTGTGGCCCTGGAGCTGCCTTTTAAAACTGTTGGGAAAAAGGAGACCAGGCCCCTGAATCTGACCTGCTGTCACCCTGCTCCTCTCATCTGTCCCTTCCCTTCCCTGCCCCACCCACAACCCCCACTGCCTAGTCCAGAAGCCCTCTGGGGCTACGTACCTTAGTGAACATTCTTGATGTCTGTCAGTGTCCCAACATCTGGGTACAACAGCTGCTTCTCCCTGGGATGCTTGCGTCTTGGGTAATCAGTGGGAAAATTGGAACCGTGAGATTGGCAGGGGGTGCTGAGAATGCTTGCAGCCAAACGTGATGTGGGTATGGATGGTCCACGCCAGCTGAGTGAGCCTGTGCCTGAGAGGGTGCCAGGGTCACACTTCTCCAGGCAGAAGGGCTTTTCTACCTCGTACCTCTCTAGACAGTGTGGCAATCTGAAGAGAAAGCATAGAACTTCCCAGGTAGGTGAGGGGTGTGGTCTTGATGGACAGCTGATGGGCCCTGCCCTGGCCATGTGAGGGGCTGGATGGACCTGGAGGCAGGCTTTGGGTACAGGGCTTTGGGCAGTTTGGGGCAGATGTGGGGGAGCATTTTCCCACACAGCCCCTGTCACAGTGTGAGTGTGTTCGTGCTTGTTAGGGGTACGTACCTGTTTGCTTGGTGCAGGCAGGGGAGGAGGCAAGAGTGAGTGGAGCAGAGTGGAGCTGTGGGCCTTGGGCAGGGAGAACAATGATGACACCATGGAAACCTTCTGAAATGGGATGACTTTACCTGAGGATGGTGCTATCCAAGGTGCTATCATTTGGGGTTGTGTGGGGGCACCCCAGTGAAGACTGTCCCTTTTCTGGGAGGAGAACCAGGCCTGGCTTATTGGCTGTCTGTCCTGGAAACCCCACTCTGGGGACTTCATGTTTTCTGTCTCGTCCTGCTGTCTGTCTTCGTTTGTCTCCCACTGGTGTCTCTGCTCTCCCTCCACTCCCCAGTCCTGGCTTCTCCAACACCCAACCTCTATCCTGCCTGCCCCCGGCCCCCGGGCTCTAAGTGGAATGCTCCTAAGGGTCTGCCCTGCTCTGTCCTTGCTCCCTTCTCCCCCAGTCCAGCCCACTTTGGGAACCCCACCCCAGTCCCAAATCCTCTCTCAGCTCCTCTCCTCTGGGCCTGTCCGCGCATTCATTCACGACTTTCCTCCTTTCCTGTCCCTCACCCAGGGCTCCAGCGTGCGGCGGGAGGGAAGGCTCCAGGACTCTGTTCCCTCTGTTTAAAGTCTCCAGGTTAGTAAGCCAGGAGGGAGGCCTCCCCCCATCGTCCTGCCTCCCGTGGTTCCTTAGCCAGATGCCCATCTCCAGCCTGGAGAGCCAGAAATGGGTGGGGGAGGGTGGGGGCTCCCCCTGGTGGGTCCAGACCTTTGCAAGGGGAGGGGACAGTGGAGACTTGACTCTGGGGAGGGCACCTTGCCTGGCAGAGAATGTGTCTGTGTGTGCACGTGTGTGCATGAGCGTTAGTGTGCGCGCGCACAAGCACGTGTGCATGTACATGTGTGTGCTGGCTGCAAAACCTCTATGTAATTGGGGGTGGGGAGGCGGGTGGGAGTGAGAAGGCAGGAGCACATCACTGAGGGAACCAGAGGCTTGGGAAGAGGGTCAGGAGAAAGGGAGCTTTCTCATGGGGAAAACCCATGTTCCCTCAATGGCCAGAGGGTGGGGGATGGGAGAAAATGGGATCACCTCCCATCTCAATACAGCTCTGTTTAGTTTATAGGCACTTGCAAACTATGATCCCCATCCGTTTATTCAGCCTTTTACGCGTGCATTTATTCATTCAGTCAATAGAGATTTACTGAACAACTCTGTGCCAGGCGTGGGGCTAGGCTCAGAGTCCTACAGCAAATAAGACAGAGAAGGCTCTCTCTTTGCTTTAGCTGGGAGCCAATAGAGATTAAGGGGTTGACTGAGTTCACCTGCTGTGGGGCCTGGGGCAAGGACTGGCCAGCTGACTGCAGAGTACCTGGACTCCTGTGCCCCAAATGGGGCTATGACTCCATGTCCATGGAGGCCTCTGGCCACCCCTGCTCCCCCTGCTGGCAGCTGCCCTATCCCTGTCTAGTGTCCCCTGACCTGTTGGTACCCCTCTCATGAAATGTCTGCTCCAAACAGAGACTGAGGGTCTCTGGGAACTGTGGGTCATTTTTGGGTCAGTGTCGAGGTCACTTTAGAGGGCCTCAGGGAGCCCAGGCTGGGACCCCGCTCCTACCCTGCTTCTGTACCCAAGAATAGCTGCCTGAACCACTGGGCTTGATGGCAAACTTGGGCTCAGCTCTCACTTAAGCCTTTCCTAGCTGTGTTACCTTGGACAAGTCACTTTCCCTCTAAGCCTCAGTCATGGGCTTGCCAATCACTGGTTCCCTCCCTGCCCTGGCACCCTGGTGTCTGGGTGCTGCTTTTGACCCCTTCTGGGGAAGGGCTGCAATGTTTCTACCGTGGCTGTTTGTAGGCCCCATGTCCTCTGGCCCTGCTCCTGCTCTCTGAAGGATGCCTCCACTCCAATCTGGGCAGGCGACTGGGGGAAGCAGCCCTTCTTGCCACTGTGGCTGCTGACGCCTTGATGGCTTTTTAATAACTTTGCTCGGAGACAATCTGCAGAGCCTCGTTTGTCTGCCTCTTAATTAAAATTACCGTTTTCCTAAAAGAGCAGCGATGCTGCTCCCCTCCTCCCTCCCTCATCGCTGCTGCCTCCGCCTGCAGCCTTTGGAAGGAGGCAGAAGTGACTGGGGAAGGCAGCTGCCCCCTCGGAACTGTCCAGATCACCTCCAGCCTTCCCCCCACCATAAACAGCAGAGGGTCAGCCCCAGGGGTATTCTCAGGGGTGGGGATCTGGGAAGGGGCTGAGTGCTTTCTTTCACCTACCCTTTTTGGGGATACTGCCAGAGGCAGGGAGTCAGTGCCTTCCAAGACAGCCACCCCCATGCTGGCTAGCAGTCAGAGTGGACTAAGGTGCGGAGGTGATTAGAGTGCCTGGAGGCAGATGTGGGGGGAGGCAGATGTGTGTGTGGGGGGAGGCTGGCAGCGGACATAGTGGGTCAGCCCTTACTCTGGTTTTGGTTAAAAGAGACCAACATGGTGGTGCATGCCTATAAGCGGCAGCCTAGGAAACTGCAGCTGGAGCCAGGGATCGCGGTTCAAGTCCTGCTGGGGGCACGTAGCGAGACCTAGTTCCAAAAAAATAGCTGGGCGTGGTGGCGCACGCCTGTAATCCCAGCTACCTGGGAAGCTGAGGCTGGGGATTGCTTGAGTCTGGGGTACCCCAGACAACATGAGACTGTGGTTCCACGGGCAAAAAGCGAGACCTAGTCTCAAAAGAAAGAGACCCACATGCTCCCTCTGGGTGCTGAGAGAGAAGGGAGTGGAAGACTGGCAAAGTGTAGGCAACTCATATTTCCTGCTGAATTTGGGGGGGGAGGGAATCATTCCTGTTAATAATGAAAATGTGAATGATTGACATTTATTGAATATTTAGTCAACAATACAGGAGCCATGTGCTGGACTGAGGTCTGTGCAGGTGAGACATCCTCACAACTATCCCATGAGCTCCAGGCTGTTGTCTTCTGTTTTACTAGGGCAGAGTCAGAACAGAGAGGTTAAGTAGCATGCCCAAGGTCACACAGATAGTCTAGTCTCCATCACAGCAGCCTCCGCCCTAACTCCCTCCTTCCATTTAACCTGAAGCCCTTCTTAAGTCCAGCCTCCAGCACGTGGCCATGTGTGGCATCACTTTCTGTGGTCCCCACAAGCTCATGCCACTGAAAACTGACTTGGAGTTCAACTTCCTCCCCTGACCCCCACCCCCAACTCTTGTTACTGGTTCCACCCTGGGGGAATCTCAAAAGTAGCTGGACTGGGGAGAGGGTGGAGGCCCGAGCCCAAATGATAGCACCTTGGAGGACCATCCTCAGGTAAAGTCATCCCATTCCAGAAGGTTTCCACGGTGTCATCATTGTTCTCCCAGCCCAAGGCCCCCATCTGCTCCACTCACCCTTGCCTCCTCCCCTGCCTGCACCAAGCAAACAGGTACCTGGGAAGGACTGGAGAGGGGTGAGTGGGAGGGCAGCTTTCTTCCCTTTGGACTTGGCCTTCCCCCTCTGTGGGACTTTGCTTCTTTGGCTTCACTTCCAGGGGCACTCTCCCTATTGCTGCCTTCCATTTCCATTCCTCCCTTAGCAAGCTCCTCCCTACAGTGTCTTTCCCTGCCCACCTCCTTTGTCCCCACTGGATGTCCATAGCACTGCCCCACCTCTCCATTGGTCCAGGGTACCCCAGACTCAAGCAATCCCCAGCCTCAGTTTCCCAGGTAGCCCCACTGCATCCAGCTATTTTTTTGTAACTAGGTCTCACTACATACCTCTGGTGGGACTCGAACCGCGATCCCTGGCCCCTGCCATGGCTTCCTAGGCTGCTGCTTACAGGTATGCGCCACCATGCCCGGCCTCAAAAAAGTAAAATGACTGGTTCAAGATCACACATATGGGACGTGACTGAGGCAAGATTTGAATCTTGGTTTGCTGTGTCCTTCCTGTTCTGTTTGGTCATAAGCATGTATACATGTGGCACATGCCACATGTGTCTAGTACCTGCCCAGGGTGACAGGGATCACACTGTGTGTGGCCACCTAGTGGCCTAGTGGCCACCTACTTGACATGCATTACGCATCTTGTGGGTAGGAGAGGCCAGGCCAGCAGAGGCAGAGAGGGAATGGGTGGCCCTACCCCAGTGTACCCCTCCCTTCTCTACTTCCGGTCCTATCCTGGCAGCCTGAGGATGGCGGTGTGGTGACAGGTGCCGAGCTGCCGAGATGACAGTGCTGCTGATTCCCCCATAATTACTGTCTGATGAGATGCCAGAATTAGCCACTGTGCACGCAGGACTGCAGACTTGGGGCACAGTGCGGAAAGCAGCTGGGGGCAGGGGAGCCTCATCTTCCAAGCCTGAGCCCTCAGGCGGCAGGGTAGGGTCAGCACTGGCGAGGAGGAAGTAGGTTAGTGAGGAGGAAGCACTGTGCAGTTAATAAGCATCCCATATTATCATGTGAGCTGTGGTTTCCCAGTCCTCAAAGTTACGTGGCCTACTCCTGAGATGGCTGGCTGCCGGGCAGAGCATTCAGGGCCTCAGGGCACTGTCCCGAGAATTACAGGCAGACCAGACTACCCACTCAGACTCCAGGGCTTATCCTGGATCTGCTCTGCTGGGCCTATGAGGAGCACAGTTGCCGGTAAGGGGTTCTGAGCTGACCCCTCGAGTCACATTAGCAAGACCAGGCTCCAGAGGGCAGAGGGGAGTGTTTGGAAGGAGCAGGCAGGTTCAGCTGCCTGTTTCAGAGGAGTCAGCCACCCAGGCAGCGTGAGGCAAGGCCAGAGGTCAGGGGAAGCTGGAGAGTGAGAGGCAGGGCTGGCCCACAGCAGGGCTGCCTTGCCCTGCCTCTGCTTACCCTGGCACCATGCTGAAGGGAGGTGGGGAGGGCTGCCAGGGCAGAAGCAGAGAGGGGTCACTGGGCTACTCAGGCCACACCTGGACTATTGGAGCAGTTTTATTTATTTATTTGCCCTATTTATCACTATTTTTGCCCGTGGAACCATAGGCTCATGTTGCCCATGGTACCATGGACTCAAGCAATCCCCAGCCTCAGCCTCCCTGGTAGTTAGGATTACAGGCATGCGCCACCACGCCCAGCCATCTTTTGGGACTAGGTTTCACTGTGTTACCCCGGGCGGGACTCGAACTGCGATCCCCAGACACTGCCACGAGTCCATAAGCTGTTGCTTACAGGCATGCGCCACCATGCCTGGCCCAGGAGCAGTTTTAAAGGTCACCACTCAGAGGGGTGGTGACAACATGCAGCTTACCCATGGAGGGAAGTGCAGGTCAGGGGTTGAAGCCAGGAGGCCACGGGTGGGCCCGAGGAGTTGGGGTCAGGAGAGAAGGGTTGGGTCCAGGAGCCTCCATCCAGCTCCAAAGGGACTAGTGACCTGTGGACACTCGAGGGTCATGGGCCCAGAACCTGACTCGTTTTTAGGAGGGAGAGCCCCACAAGATGACAGGTGTCCCGGTGAGTTCTCTATCCCTGGAGGCATCCTAGCCTCGGCTGGGTGGCATTCCTGAAAGAGGACGCGATATCCCTCTTGGGACGTCCCGTGCCTGGTGTTGGTCTCTGTGCCCAGCTGAGGGGTGAGGAGAGGCCTGGGGGAGGTCAATGCCGCAGATGTTTCCTCAGGTCTGTGGGGCCCCTTCCCAGCCTGCACTTCTAAGTGGCCCTGAGGTGCCTCTACTCCCTGACCCTCCAGCCCAGGGGAGCAGCTCTGAACGAGGTCTCCCGCAGAGGAGGGGGTCAAGGATCTCTGAGCTTCCCCGGGGAGGAGGACAGGTGCTTCCTTGTCAGGGAGACAGACTGGGGTGGATGGGAGGAGCCCTTGGCCCAAGACTCAGGGTCACGCTGGTAGGAGAATCAGCATCTTCCTCAGGAGCAGCGAGGTTTAGGGGTAAAAGCAGATCCGGGTTGAGGATCTCTGCAGTTGAGATCAGGCTCCTTCATGACCAACTCCCACCTTGGACACATCACCCCTTCCCAAACCTCCATTCCCCATATGTATGTGGGAGAGCAAGCTCATGATGGACTGAGAACTGAGTGGGTAACGGCTGTAGGAGCCCCTTGGGGGCTGTGAGTATGGTAGGGGTGGGGGTTGGGGGGTGACTAGGGTGTTCTCATTCATGGTTGGTCCACATTCCCCAAGGCATCCAGCAAGCCCACCTGGCTTTAGACCTCGTTACGAACATGGACAGGTGGATTTAACTGGGAGACAGGGTGTGTCTTTTTTTTGGCCTGTGAGACTGCAGGCTCACGTTGCCCGCAGTACCACAGACTCAAGCAATCCCCAGCCTCAGCTTCCCAGGTAGCTGGGATAACAGGCGCGCGCCACCACGCCCAGCTATTTTTTGGAAATAGGTCTCTCTCTTGTGCCCTCAGCGGGACTCGAACCGCGATCCCTGGCCCTGGTCATGGCTTCCTAGGCTGCCACCTACAGGCATGTACCACCATGCCCGGCCTCAGGGTGGTATCTTTATAGACCATTGTTTCTCCCGTCTTCCAGGCTGTGCTCTGCCACCTGGGTCCTGCTGGGGGAAGGTTCAGGTTAGATCTCAGAGGAAACTCTAGAGATACCCCAGGTGCCTGACTGGGTTCCCAAGTCAGCGTGGGCCCAACAGTCAGGCAAGAAACCCTCTGAGTCTCCTCTTGCCTTCTCCCAACCCCAGACCCCCTCCTCCTCCTCCCAGTCTCTCATGGCACTGACCTTGGCACCCCCAGGGAAAGAAAATAATGGCATACAGCTTTAGCTGTTGGTGCTCAGCTGCCTGGCAGGGCAGAGAGTAATTAACCCGTGAGGGCTGAGCTTTGGAGCCCAGCAGCTTTGGAGCCTTGGAGCCCAGGCAGCCGGCGGAGGTGGGTCCCAGGCCCACCAGCCCCTGGCCCCAGTGGACTTGGCCGGCACCCGCAGAGGCAGGGTGGGAGAGAAGAGTCAGCCCTTGGCATTGCCGTGTTCCATGTCGGGCACAGCCCAGTGGCCTTGCGGTCACCAGGCCCATTCCTGTATGTCCAGACAGAATGTAAACACTTCAGCAAGGACACCCTTGAACTTGGTCACGTAGACGAGGGCAGAGGGAGCTGCCTTCCTGAGAAGGCAGAAGAGGGCATGGGCTTGGCAAATGGGACCCACACTACCTTGCACCCCAAGCAGGAAGGGCACTGATCTGGCACTCAGGACACCCCAGATGCACTGTGGTCTCTCAGGGGTCCTGACTGGCACGGAGGTATGGGTGTGGGCACAGCACCGCGTCTGGGCAGAGTGGTGAGTCAGCATGGCATCTGTGCCCCTCTGGACATAGATGCCTGTGGGGGGAGTAGGTGGGCCGTTTGTGACAAGGCATGTGTTGGTGAGCATGCGCAGGCCCATGCATGTGTACTGATGTGCACAGGTGGCCCCAGAAGTGTGAGTGGGCAGAAGTGTGTGACTGCGCTCATATCAGGGGCTGAGAGAGCTGTTGGGGTGTGGGGGGCTCCTGGAGAGGGTCTGACCCATGAAGGACAGTGTCCTGCGAAGACTGGGGAGGGATCATCAGGGCTGAGGCTTCTGCTGGACATTTTCAAGGCCCTCTGTGATCACTGGGTGTTGTCCACACTCGCTGTGGTGAGATGGGGTGGTGGAGGGTGCTCCTGCCTCGCTTCCAGCAGGTTGGGGAGACCCTTACAGTATCTCCTCCTGGCAACAGGCTGCCTTCCTCTGGGCACGCCTTGGGTGGGGTAGCTTTCGGGGCTGGCAAAGGTCTCTTTATCCATGCCCACTGCCCTGCCTGTGACTAGGGTGCTTCTTGGGGGAGGGGGCCCTCAGACAGCTTCTACAGCGTGGTGGCAGAGCTGGAAAGGCAGGTGCCTGGCTTGCTCCCTCCCCTCTCTCCATTGCTGGCTCCTTCCACCCCCCACCCACCCCCCCACCCCACTGGCTGCCTCTCCAAGGAGATGAGGAGCTGACAGGACACCTTCCCTGGGCACGTGGCAGAGGTGGCAATGCCACACAGGAGTCAGCTTGTTAGCACAGCACCGGATGGGCACACGCCAGGGCTGTTCCCAGCTTTCCCAGCAACAGCTTTAGACTAGGGGTGACATGCTTCCCTCCGATCTCCACCCCCTCTCTTCACTGGGGAAGCCAATTAGTGGGATCTTCATTAGTAGCTAAAAATCAAACCCCCATAGTCCTGGGTCTGCTAAAACTCTTGTCAGTGGAGTGAAGAGAACTAAGATGGGCAGATCAAGAAGGCGCTGGTCTCGCTGCTCGCTCCCCAGGCTGCTGCCTTGTTCAGTGCACAAGCTGCACGACTGTCTGGGTGTTGCTGTTTATTTATTTGTTTATTTATTTATTTATTTATTATTATTTGAGACTAGGTCTTGCTATTTTTGCCCATGGAACCGCAGGCTCTTGTTGCCCAGAGTACCCCATACTCAAGCAATCCCCAGCCTCGGCTTCCCAGGTAGCTAGAATTACAGGCACACACCACCACGCCCAGCTATTTTTTTGGAACTAGGTCTCGCTACGGGCCCCAGGCGGGACTCAAACCGCGATCCCTAGCCCCGGCCGCTTCATAGGCTGAAGCTTACAGGCACGAACCACCGTACCTGGCATGCCGTGACTTTCTAAGCTGCTGTTTACAGGCACTCACCACCATGCCTGGCCTTTTTTTTTTTTTTTTTTTTTTAAAATAAATGAGAGGACTGATTCTCAGAGCACAAGGCCATACTAGTCAGTCTCAGAGCTAGATTTGCAAGGAGCTTTCTCACTTCCAAATCCAATGATTTGGGGGGTAATTCCAGAACTTTGCTTACTGGGGCTGGGCAAGGAGAAGAGGGAACATGGCAAATCTGAAATTCCAGGCAAGGGGCTGGATTGTTAGCCTTTTTGCAAGGGGCATTGGTTTATTCTGAGTGGTGTGGCCACATACCATGTGGGGAATTTTGCTGGGGTTGGGACCATGGGTACCCCACATTGCAGCATGGCTGAGCCAAAGCCTGTGGCTCTCTGTCTTTGGTACCCACGATGCTGTGGCACGTTTTCCACCATGCACTGAATCCAACTAAGGAGGCTGTTAGTCTGTCCTCCTGGGGCCTGCAGCCCGGCATTGCTTTCTGGAAAGTGGCATTGTGGAGTGGAAAAGTCCTTGTCCCTTGAGGCCAGGACACTTGGGTTCCATTCCTGACTCCGCCTCCAGCTCTCACGTGACCCAGTCAAGTTCACTCTCTGGGCCTCAGTTTCCTCCCTGTGAAGGTTTCTGTCTGGAGAGAGAGCACAGGCAGAACAAACAGGACAGCACTCCTCTCTGCCTAGGAGATGGAGCTGAGGGGTTTGTGGCCTCACCTGGTGGGGCTGGAGGCCGTTGCACTGTGTGGCCTGTGGATCAGGCACTGGGGCAGAGGAAGCAAGGACTCTACAGTGTGCAGGGCCAGCCAGGGAGAGTCACTCACTCTGAAGTTGGCAGAGGGGGCACTGAGGCCAAGACTGGCATCTCTGACTGTCCTGACCCCGCTTCCGGCTCCTCACACCACCCAATACTGTCCTGCAAGCCCATTCAGTCTGGGTAGATAGCAGCTCTGCCATGTGAGGCTCCAGTCTGAGGAGGAGGGGGTGAGGACCTTGGTCTGAGGGCACTCCAGTCTGCTGAGGTAAACAGAGGCCTCCACTAGAGCGCCTCAGGGAGGAGGCACAGGCCCTGCCCTTGGGGAGAGCCCAGCCAGGAGACCAAGCTCTGCCCTAGATGAGCAGCGAGCATGAGGGGCCAAAGATGGACAGTACCCTGTCCTGGGTGCACCCAATCGGAGGGAGGAGACAAAGCCTCCCTATCCTGGGGGATCTACCCAATCTTGGTGGGAGGTTGGGACCCTCCCATGGAGGTGTGCCCAATCTGAAGGGAGACCTGGGCCCAGCCCTGGAGTGTGACAGGGAAAGAGGGGCCCTGCTCAAAGCCTCCCAGCCTGAGCAGGTGTACAGGGTCAGCAGGACAGTCGGCATAGGGTGGGGAGAGAGAAGAGCTGGCAGAGAAATCACTGCCCACCTCACCCCCTGGAGCAGCCCAGCACCCTCTCCCTCTTAAATCCTTCCTTCCTGGGGAGATGCTACTGTGAGCAGGAGACTCGAGCTCCAGCCCCCCCTCCCTTAACTGCTCCTGGGCAGGTGAGCTCTCCCTCCCTAGGCTGACGAGGTCCTTTAATTAGATTCCGACTCGTTTACCAACTAAGTGGCCTTTGGTGGGTTTTAAATCTGTGCAAATTGGCTTGTGTTTTTCTGCCTGCAGGTTCTGTGACTGGCAGGGTCCTGTTTCCTGGCTCCCCCACCCTTGTTCTGCCCCACCCCTGGCTAGATGCCCCACTGGACCTGGGGGTAGAAGAGGATGGGGTCACAGGACAGAACTCTTCCCCTTCTCCCCTTAGTTCCCCAGCCCCGGGGAAGGGTGTCCACGGGTGACCATTACATCCTTCCACTGCCCTGGCCTAGTTTCCCTAGCTAGAGAAGGATTCACCTGCCCAGGTCCTTCTCCAAGCGGGTTCTGTAGGTCCATGCTGCTGATGGCGGCGGGGGGGGGGGGGGGGGGGAAGGGGGGAGGAAGACACAGGAATGTCTGCCCTGACACCCCCTGCCCCTGCCCCATTGCTGCAGGGCCCCTATATGACCCCTTTGGGGATGGGCTCTGCCTGGCCTCGTCCACCCTCTGTCCTCCCTCCCACACCTTGGCAGGAGAAGTGCCTTGGGTACCTGCTGGCAGCTGGCCTGCCCCTGCCCTGTCACCTCAGTGTCTGCTCCCAGTCACCCGGTTACCCTCATGCTGAACCATCTCCCGTGCTTTCAAGTCAGCTCCTCCAAGACATCCTCCCGTGGGTCCCCCCTCTTTCTTCTCTCTCTTCTCTCCTGAGGTGCCTGGCGTTGGGTGGGGGTTGCTGGTTCAGCAGGGACTGGGGCAGGTTTGGGGTTCTGGCCAAGAGCCTGTCCTCAGTCTAGCTGCCTCCTCCTGTCCAGTTGCCCCTCCTCCCTCCTCCCGCCCCATCTCTGAGGCTCTGGCTGGAGTGACAGGGAGACTCAACAGGGCGCTGGGCATTAGCAATTTGGGGGGATATTACACAGGAATGTTTACAGAAAGGCAATTGCCCGGAAAATGACTTTGGTTGCTGTGGTATGGGGTGGAAAAGATGGCTTTAGAAAACAGATACAGATGGGCTTCTGCTCCAAGGACCCACAGACAGACGACAGAGGCTGGGGGGTACGAGCACACAAGGAGCATGGAGCCGGGGCTCCCACAAACAGAGGGCAGTTCCCTCACAAAGGTGGAGGTGGAGGGTGAGGGATGATCCTCTCACCTGATCCAGGGTTCTGGAGCCTCAGCCAAGCTTAAGATGTATCCAATCCCTTGGTGACCTTTGTCCTCTGGCCTCTGACCTCCCAGCACTGTGTGCTTTCTGACTGCAGCAGGCACCCAGTGGTATAGAGATGTCAGGCGCAATTGCAATTGAAGGTGGCAGTCGCCTCAGGGCTCCTCCTGGGTGACGAGCTCCTCTGGCTTCAGCTGCAGCTGGTGGGGCCAGGGGAGCCTTGTGCTGCATGAGAACTGTGTATGGGCGCTCTGGGCTGGTAACCAGGCCCTCCAGTCCACCAGTCACCTCCATGCACCCCTCTCACACACCTCCTGGCAGCCCTTGCTGGGATCTAACCCAACCACTGCACTTTTTGGGTTCCTTAAAAGGATGCCCGCTTCCCACCTCTGTCTGGGCAATGGGTGGTGCACACCTGGAAGGTCCCTTGGGAGGGACCTTGTCCAGCCTCCTGATCTCGGGGGAGGAGACAGGGATCTGAGTTCTAGGTCTTGAGTTGGGGGGAAGATCCTTACACCCGGGTCTTTTTCCCCGTAGCTGGTAGCTTTGCTCCTCCCTCTGCTTTTCCCCTTCCTCGTCTCCTCCCCCCCTTCTCCACACTCTCTTCTGACGATGATGTCATGTGTGAATGCTGCCCAGCAGCAGCCAGAGGACAGAGTAGATGGAGGGTGACCTCCGGGGCAAAGACACCAGGTGGGGATGGGTTTGATGGCTTATGAGGCAGCACCACTAAAATCGGGGATCTTAACTCTCTTCGTGGGTGACAGTGATCTCATGTGAAAGAATGCTGCGAAGATAAAAATAAACCAGGCTCATAAATAAATGGGGAATTAAGACTTGGTGGAACAAATAGTGTTGCTCTCTTCCCAAGCACCTGCGCTTTTATCTGCAGTTGACCACTAGGGGGCGCCCACCGTCTTCCAGTCATCCTGGCCTCTGGCGGCCCCCTTCCCCATTATTCGGTCTGGAAGGCTGAGCTGAGGGTGACCTGAGTACCCCTTCTGCCCCTGCCTTTCCTCCCCCTTATTCTGAGCTGCAGCTCACTAGGCCTGGCATCTTGCCTATAGCCTGAAGCTCTGACTCAAAAATTACGGTGGTCCTTGCTCACTCAGGGTCTTTGGAAAGATGGCAAGTCCTCCAGCCCTAACCTATCTCCTGGGGGTCTTCAGTCTCAACCCCCTTCCCAGTGTCCCCCAGCCCTGCTCCCCCCCTCCAGGCCTAACGCCCCTTCCCAAGACATGTGGCCTCTGCTTCTCCACCCCAGAGCCCTTCAGTCCCCATGTCCCTGCCCCAATAGAACCGGGCCCTCTTTACCCC
>PVHY01025889.1:0-17890 GCA_004024945.1 Uropsilus gracilis
GCGCGACGCCCTCCGAGCGGCCCAGCGGCCCCGGGACGCTGGGGGCGGCGCCAGCGCGCAGCAAGCGAAAGGCCAACACCCCCCACCCCACCCCAACAGAACCCCGTAAAAAAGTCTGTCTGGTACAGAGTCGCGGTTTCCATCTCTCCGCTTTATAGGGTCGGCGACGCCGGAGGAGGTCCGGCGGGATCTGTCCTCCAGGAGCCAGTGCAAACGGGGCCCGCGGCTCGGACGCCCTGGGCGCGGGGGAGCGCGAGGCCGCCGGCGCCGGACACACACGCAGGGAAGGGTTATTGCCAGCTGTGTCCGTCACAATGTGATCTTCGTATTTCGAAAGCTTGAGTTGTCCCTGCAAGAAGAGAACAGGCGAGAAGAGCGTTCAGTGCACAGACGCGGCGGGCGCCCCGCACCGCCAAACCCCGGGCGGCTCCGCCAGGCCCAGCGCGGTGGTGACCCGCGGCCGCCAGGCAGGGCCAGGGAGCAAGACGCGTGGCCCAGGGGTCTTGGGGAGGAGGAGGGGGAAGAGGAGGGGGAGGGGAACCTTTCCCGCGCTGGGAACAACGAACCCGTGACTAGGGCAGGCGCGCACTCAGCTGACCCACCACCCCCCTTTAGCAGCCCCCTGTTCTGGAGGGCTCCTGCCAGGGGCCTGCGCTGAGAGCCTCACCGCGGCGCTGCCCGGACCACCGCAGGCGAGGGGGTCACAGGCTGAGCGCCCCTCTGCCCGGCCCCCCATCCTTCCCCAGGCCCCCCAAAGCCCGCCAGCCCGCACGCCCGCCTGCCAGGAGGGCGGTCTGCGCTGCACCCCGCCCAGCACTGCGACCTTCAGCTTGGACACAGATTCTCATCCGCCCGATTCTGGAGCCAACGTTGCCCTCTAAGGGCCATCCTCATTCCCGAAACTTCGGCCTTCACTGACCCACCGTGTTACCCCTGTGCCGAGCGGGACTCGTGGCCGCTGGTTCAGAGTAAAAGACTGAGGGAGGCTCAGCGCTCCCCCCCTCCCCCCAGCCACTTTGTCAACCAGTGGCCAAGGATAAGGACGTCTCCCAAGAGTCAGCGGCAGGCTGGCCGAGCAGCGGCCCTCAGCACCGAGCACACGGCCCAGGGAGCACCCGCCTGGGAAGCAGCTGCTGTCCTGGGGGCGGTGAGGGCCGACTCTGGCAGGGGAGAGCCTGACACTAAAGTCCACTGGTCTTAGCCGGGCCCGGTGGCGCACGCCTGTACGCTTCAGCCTATGAAGCGGCTGGGGCCAGGGATCGCGGTTCGAGTCCCACTCGGGACAACACAGCGAGACCTAGTCCCAAAAAATAAATAGCTGGGCGTGGTGGCGCGTGCCTGTCATCCCAGCTACGTGGGAAGCTGAGGCTGGGGATGGCTTGAGTCTGTGGTACCCCGGGCCACAGTCTCAATCAATCAATCAATCAATCAATCAATCAAATAATAATAAAGGCCACTGGTCTTTTTCTTTTTCTTTTTTTTTTGAGACCAGGTCTCGCTATTTTTGCCCGTGGAACCGCAGGCTCTCGTTACCCGGGGTACCACAGACTCAAGCCATCCCCAGCCTCAGCTTCCCAGGTAGCTGGGATGACAGGCGCGTACCACCACGCCCAGCTGCTTTTTTGGAACTAGGTCTCGCTATGTTGCCCCAAGCAGGACCCGAACCGCGATCCCCGGTCCCTGCCACAGCTCCCTAGGCTGCCGCTTACAGGCACGCGCCACCGTGCCCGGCTCACTGGTCTTTTTCTTACTGACATCACGACCACACAGCTCACTTATCAATGGCCACTGAGCACTTCAGCGACATCCGGTTAAGGAGCTAAAGACGAACCACGAGAGGAGCTTAACGCGGTGACCCACTTTCTCAAAGCCCCCTGGAAAGGACGGACGCTGCCAGGGCCCCAAGCAGCGGCCAAGGCCGGCGGAGACCTACGCGACCCTGGTCGGAGAAGAGCAGGCGGCACAGCGTGTCTGTGGCCGCGCCCTGGGAGACGCCCAGCACCGGACGGGACGCCTCCGCCAACGGGTAGGGGTCCGGGGGTCCGGCGGCGCTCGCCCCACTCCCTGCTCTCTGGCGCCGCCTCCAATCCGGAGCAATGGCCGACCACAGTCAGCACCGAGTCACTGGGGGAGAAGAGGGTGCGAGATGGTGGAGCCAGAACTCTGCCCGCGGGGGCGCGGGGGCGCGGGAGCCGGCAGGCGGGCAACCAACCGGGCCCGGCCCAGTCAGCTGCTGGGTGACAGCAACAGTGCACGGCCAGGCAGGCCAGGAGCCACCCGCGTCCCTGCCGGGGCGGGGCTGGCCAGGCACAGGGACGCGCCCTGCGCTCCTCCCGCCCGCACAGCTGGTGGCATAGCGCCGACAGCCCCCGGACCGGGAGCTCTTCACCAGGCAAAGCTGACCCGGCATGGCGCCAAGCCCTTCCAAAGAGTGGAGGCCAGGCGAGCAGCGGAGCGCGGGCCGAGGGGTCCGGCGCTGTTCCCGCGCTCGGGGAGGCCGGCAGGGAGCAGTCTGGGGCTGGCGACCGGAGGGGGGGAGCTCTGGGCCGTTTGGGCCGCAGCTGGGGCCAGGCCTCGGCGCGCCCCTCGCTGCAGGCTGCAGAGACTAGGGGGCAGGGACGGTGGGCAGGAACGGGCAGAAGTCACAGGTGGTTCAAAAGAAGTGCTGCTGTCTTCCTAAAGCTGACCCAGGGGCACACACCCCCAGGCAAGCGCCCAGAGCCAGCCTCCAGCCCCTGGCAGCGTGGCACGGGCAGGGCCACCGCCACCGTGAAAGGCACGGCAGGCGGGAGAGAGACCCACGGGACCCAGGCCGTCAGCCCTCTCCCGGCCAGAGGGGCCCTCGCCTGAGGGCAGAAGCACGTCGGCCCCCGCAGCGCCACCCCCGGGCACCCGGCAAACTGCAGCCTGGACGCGCCCTCCTCTCCCCCGCCAGGCACAGGGATGGCCCAACGCCAACTCTGGGCAGAATGGGCGGAGGTGGAGGCTGGCGTCTGGGGCGGAGGACGCTACTCTGGCTCTCAACTGCCCAGCCCAGGCCAGCTCTGGCCCCCTCCCCCCCGACACCCCTTGCAAAGGGCACCGAGGAACGCAGGCCCCGAGAGCCGGCGGGCGCGCGTCTCGGCGCAGGAGTCAGCGGGGCTGGGGCACGCGGGGCTCCAGGATGACTCAGATGGTTTTCACCTTGCTTGGGGGGTGGGGGGGTGGGGGAGGGAGGATGAGGCGGCGTAAGCGGTGGGAACTCCAGCGTGGCAGAGCGGACACCCACGCGGAGTTTAAGCATCTCCCTGACGCGCTGACAGGGGTTCAAGCCCAGCGAGACTACGAGGCCCCTTCAGGGACCCCCTGCTCTTTTCCCTTCCTCCCGGCCCCCCTGGGTGACCCAAGCCAGTCAGCACGGTATCTGACTCGGGAGAGTCTGTCTAGAAGCTGACCGGCTTCCATGCGGACTCTCGCACGCTCCTCGCGCGCCGGGGCCCAGCCGGCCCCAGGCTCCTCCTGGCTATCAAGCCCTTGGCCCTGACTTCCCGTGCACCCCGTCAGCCCGCTGACTTCGGCCTCGTGCGCCTGCACCGCTGCCAACTAAGGGCCCCACCGCTGTGTGCTGGCGGCGCAAACACGGCCCCCTAAGCAACACGGCTCACCGGTCACTCGAGCAGCGCCGTTTGGAGGATCTTCAGAGCCAGAAAGGAACCACTTAAGGCTACCCCTCACGGGAGGTAACGCTGCTAAAAGCAACGGCCGCGGCGGCTCTGGAGAGTGTGCCCGTGGCCTCCAGGCTACACGCCGAAGCCCCAGCAGCTGCGCAGTCCTGCGTCACCCCCAAACCCCACCCCACCCCCCGCCGTGTGAACTGGCCGCCATCGCGGAACCTCACCACCGTGCAGGGGAAACTCAACTGCGACAGGAGCCCCGGGCGCCCCCCGGAACCTGCGCTGACCAGGCGAGAGACTGCGGGCAAAGGGCGCCGCGCCCTGAGAGCAGGAGGCCGGGCGCTCCTCCGCCATGATCGCCGCCGAGTGCCTGGGGCCGGCAGGGCTCCTGCTCTCAGGGCCTCCCACGCTCCCCGGGGAGGGGACTATCTGGAGCAGCGAGGGGCCTGCCACGTGCTGCTCCCGCAGGATGTCAGACCGTTCCCGAGGGGTGGGGTAGCCAGTCCCGGGCCAGATGCGGGCAGGGGGTCCCTTCCCCGGGCCTCTCATCCGGAACAGGTGTGGCCAGCTCCCTTGGCTGCGCACTGCCGTCTCTCAGTGGCGCACGAATGTCCCTAGAGGAGGGAGCGCCTTCCGCTGAGCCCTGGGCCGCGCCCTGCCGAGACCCTGCGGCCCAACGACCGTACACCCTGGAACGGCCGCCTCCACGGCCCGGACATCGCCTTCGCTGCCGAGGCCCCAAAGGGCCGGGCTGTTCTCTCACCACCGGCGAAGGCACCCGCAAACGGGACACGCCTCTCCCCTAACCCGAGCGGTCTGGGGCCAGCCCTGTTGGTTACGGGACACTGCAGGCTGGCTCCAAAATGGCCGCGCCTGTGCAGCAGCGTCTGGGCACACTGGCAAGCATGCGGCGCTGGCATCTGAAGGGGCGAGAGCCAAGAACAGGGCCCTGCACCTCCCAAGTGAGCAAACACAGGGTACAGGGGCTGAGGTCACACTGCCTGCCCAGGGGTCCCCCCGGGAGGACCCGGAGGTGCTGGACTCCGCTCTGCTCTGAGACTGAGGTGCCCAGTCAGAGGCGAGGCGCGGCCGAGGCAGGCGCCAAGAGGCAGAGAGGGCGCCCCCTTGGGCACAGGGGTCCCGTGGCCGGGAGGCGCGTCGCGTGGTTACGGAGAAGATAGACAAGGCCCTACCCTGAGTGTGAGAGACAGAGGGGGAGCGTCCGATCAGCGGCCGCTGCTGTTCACCAGGCCATGAAACTCCTCCCAGGCCCTGGCAAACCAGAGACAAAAAACACAGGACATTCAGATCAGCAGCGTTGCAGCAGAGTGCATGCGCAGACACGACACCCCACACCCCGTTCCGGACCCCCTCGGAGCTGCGGGGAGCCCGCGGGTACCGGAGGCAGATGCCACGGCCTCCCGCCACTCCGCTCCCAGACGGGCAGGGCCGCCAGCTCCTTGGGGGGTGGCTGCTACTCTCCTGGCTCCCTCCACCGGGAAGTCTGGGCCCCTCTGCCCCCCGGAGGGCTTGCGACACCCTCAAGAGCCCCTTCCACGGTCTACCCGGAGGGCCAGAGGCCAAAGCCAGGTGCAGCCCCACCGGGGAGCAAGGGGCAACAGCACCCCTGCCTGGGGAAGAGCCCAGCCTGCCTCAGGGCGCCCCCGAGCAGAGGCGCGCCCCCAGCACGAGGTCTGCAGACACCATGAGGAGGTGGCACCACTTCCTGTTTGCGACTCCAAACTATCTCAGGCTCCATGTCTGTGAAAACGCCCAGGAACTACCAGCCCGGCCCGGAACTGCTGACTGACTGAGCACCTGGGGTTTGGAGGGGGTAAGAAACGTGAATGAGGGGTACAGCCTCAACGTGGTGCCCCACGCTCAGGCCTGCAGGGGGGGGGTGTGCTGGCCCAGACGCCGGCCTCCGAAGCCCTGCCTACCTCAGGTTCTGTCAGGGCCGTTTCCCCTGAGCCACTTTCCAGCGTCTGATCGATTCCCCAGAGATTCTCGACGAGGTGGGGAACTCGGTGCGCCCCCCTCTAAAATCCGTTATCTGTTCTCATCTGAAGAGCGAGCAGCCGCGGGCCACGAGCCACGGCTGCTCCCTACCAGCGGGGCGCGCCCCTGCGAATGAGGCCGGTGACCTCTGACCCCGCCACCAGGGGCGCTCCCGTGTGACCATGGGGCGTGGCCCAGGGGAGTCTCCCTCCCACACCATCCAGGCCAGTGCTGTCCAGGCCAGTGCCACCCGCAGGCCCCTCTTCAGAACGGCAGCTTCTGTGAGTCGGTGTCGACCTCCTGGGCTTGGCGCTGGTCCGCAGCTGTCCGTCTTCAGCGCCTCCCGCGGGCTCCGCAGAGGCCAGCTGGGGTGGAGGAGGCCCCGAGGGGCGCGCCCGCCTGTCCACTCGGGCTCCACACCCAGAGCCAGGGACGCTCCGCAGCCCCTCCGGGAGCGGCAACGCGCTGGGCTTGGCGGGTCCGCGGCGTCCGCCAGCGAGTTCACGCTTTGCTCCAGACAGAGACGAGGACAAGGCCTGGGAGGCCGCTTCTGCGCGACCAGTGAGATGTCAACTCTTTAGCCGCTCAGGCGCCGGCAAGAACCGTCATCACGGCCGCACCGACGCGTCGTCTCCTTCACCCCTCGTTTGTGGGGACGATGCCCTCCCTGGTGCAGACAGCGGCTGCTGCGGCCGGTGGGCCTCAGAGCGGCCCCCTCGCCCGCTCCGGCGCTAAAGTGCCCATGTTCTGCAGAAGCACCTTCCTCCTCCACGAAGAGCCACGGGAGGGGAGCACATGGACTGGCTGGAGACGAGAGGGCAGCCACAGGTCTGGGGTGGCCAGTCCGCTCCTCTCAGGCCTTTGCTCGGCAGAGGCGGATCAACGACCCGAGCCAGGCTAGACGCTCAACGCATCCCCTGCCCGGCCTCGAGACCAGCCGGGCTCACGGGGAGTCCTGAGCAGGCCCCGGTGACGTCGGTAACAGAGGCTCTTCGAAGACCCTCCTGTCCCTCCTCACTTACCAGAAGCAAACTCTGACTGGGGTCTCAGGGCTGTGTAACTCTGCCCGGGCCCTCAGCCCTCGGCCGGCCTGGTGCTCAGCTCCAGGCCCTGCCGTCTCGGCCGCCTCCCCTGTGAAGGTCAGGGCGAGGACACACGGTCCAGGCAAAGCCAGGCCGGTGGTGACGCCGGTGTGACCCTGGGCCACCAGGTGGCGCCATACACAACCGAGGGGGAGGCTGGCTTCGTCCACAAAGCTCCATGTTCACCTGCGGTGCAGACCTAGACGCGGCAAAGGGACGTCACGGCAGTTGGCTGGTTTCTCCTCTGAAGGGGTAAAGGCGTCACCCACCCTGGACCTTCTCCGCAGGCGTCCAGCCAGCCCCCCCCAGTGGTGGGCCACGAATGGCGCTGGCCCTGCCTTCTTCCCCCTTGCCCTCCAGGCCAGAACCACCCTGACTCAAGGGGGGCTCTTCCCAAGATGTCCTGCAAAAGCCCCTGGCTTGGTGTGGCTCTGGCCCAGCTGCCTCCCGCTGGGCCCGTGACGCCGGCCGTGGGTCTGGCTGGGCTTTCGGAGTTTCTCCTCTCACGGCGAGGAAACGGCGAGTCTCTAGCTGCGTGTGAGGACCCCAGCTGAGGGGAACCTCAACTGGCCTCACTATTAGAGCCTGAGCTAAGCTCAACTGAGAAAGACCCCACTTTCCCGGGGGACCTGTCCATCCCTCGGGCCAAGCCGCTGGCCAAAGAGTGGGGTGCAGAGGCAGGGCCCCTCTGCAGCAAAGCTCTCCTCAGCCCGTGAGCAGCAGCGCCGCCTCGCGGCTGGCCAGGGGGTGCAGCGGCAGGGCACAAGCAGTGTGAGGCGGGGGAGGCCGGCGTCCACACAGCTGGCAACGGACACGGGAAACTGGGCTGCGCACGGTCAAGCGGAGGCACCCGACTGAGAAAGCCAAGCCGCTCCTGGACTCGGCCACGGCGCCCACCGGCAGGGCCGTCCCGCAGAGCGCCACGAGACAGGAGAAAGCACAGCCCTGCAGCTGCTCACGGGTGGCTAGGGTCTCCAGGTCAGCTGGGAGCAACTCTTCCTCGGGAAGCTGACATCGAGCGCACCCCCGGTCAGTTTACATCAGCAGACGTCAAGGTCAGCACGTGTTAACTGAGACGGGCGCTTTCACAGCCGACAGAAGAGCTCCCAGCTCGGGCTTCGCCCCCTTCTGGACGGGCCTACCGAACAGGAGCCGTGCACAAATGGCCCTGGATGTTCAGCCCGGGGTGCCGGCCCACGTACTCTCCAGGGTGCTGGCCACGTGGACAAGGGCGGTCAGTTAGGGTGGTACAGGCAGAGAGCGTCACTGCCAAGATGCCACAGCCCCCGTGGGAAGCGCAGCGTTCCAGTCACAGCCAGCGCCGCTGAGGCCACCAGGCAACCTGGCCCAGGTCCACAGGACACTGCTGACCCCTGGGTTTGGTGGCAGCGCCTGGGGAAACCTGGAGTGGCGTGGGGTGGGCAGGGGAGGGGCCCGAAGGCCAAGCCACAGCACACACAAGCCAAAGCCACGAAGCACACACACGGGCCCGGTGTGCCGCAGTCAGCTGAGCTAACAGCGAGCTCAGGGAGGAGGGAGATCTGGCCCCGCCCGGCCCAGAGCCTGAGGCGCAGGGTCCCTGGCGGAGGGCAGGTGGCGCCTTCGAGGCCGAGCAGGGGCAGCTCCGGGAGGAAGAGGACCGGGCCCTACGGGCAAGCAGAGGGAGAAGGCTGGAGGAGCGTGGTGGCGCGGGCGGCCCTGGCAGCAAGAGGACCCGCGAGCACGCGGCGAGGAAGCGACACACACAGCCACACGCAGGCGGGAGCTCGGCTTCACTTGCCAGCACGAGATCCCCCGAGGTCGAGGCGAATGGAATCAGCAAAGCAAAGGCCAAGGCCGCCCCTGCTGACCTCCGCGCGCGTCCAAGCTGAGCTCCAGGCAGAAAGCGCTCCGGCTGGTCGTCAGCGCGGCTGGACGGACTAAGACTCCAGCGCCAGGGAGGGGCGGGCGCTGCCTCGGAGGGCTACGGGCGCCTCACCGTGTCAGGCCTCGGAGGGCCGGCCAGGCGCCGCGGGACCAGCACTGGACGGGCTTACGGACACGAGGCTGCGCTCCCCGCCGGCCCTCCGCGGAGACGTCTGTGCCGTTCCTGAGCATGGAGACCGTCGGTCCGAGAGGCCGCTTCGCTGGTGCGCCGTAAAGAGCAAGAGCATGAGACAAGCTAGTTTAGCACCGTTTATTAAGTGATCTCAGCTGTGTGGTAGCTGCTGCGTCAGCCTGTTCTTAACACACAGACGCTCTTCCAGGTGCTCTTGTCCAGCACGGAAGGGTCTTCAGGTAGCGCGCCAAGTGAGCAAGAGGCTCCGACGATGCCAGCGTCGTGATGGTGCCATCCAGACAGCGAGAGGAGGGTCACGGCACATTCAACCGCGGCTTCCAGAGGTTTTGAAAAAGGAGCCTTTGGGGGCCCAGCCTGCCTGGCATTCTAGTGGGAGTGCAAAAGGTTGGCACGTTGGGAGAGGGCGGAGAGGGCGAGCAGCGCCTGGGAGACAAGGAACTGCAGGGTGGGAGGACTAGCCGGGCCTCAGGACGCGGCCAGGCGGGCGCGGGGGACTAAGATGCCAGCCTGAGGCCTGCTGGGCCTGACGAGGCTGGGTGGCCGGGGCAAGGCCCGCCTCGGGGTCTTAGGAAGGGAGGCGGAGGGGAACTGAAAAACACCTTTCCCTTTCCTCTCTGGGGGCAAGGCCGGCTGGGGAGCGGGGGAGGTGGAGGCGAGGGCTCCTGTGGGAACCTGAACACAGAAGACCGAGGAAAAGGAGCGGGCGCCCCCGCCCGGACTCTGCCTACCTCAGACCAGAGACTAGGACTGTCTAGAGAGAAAGCACTAGCAGAGGACTGCGAGCGAGCGAGCAACCGGCCGAGGGGCTCGCGCTGCTGGTGCCCCGGTGAGTCGCACCCAGGCCCTGAGCCCGAGCCGCGCCGCGCCCGCACTGCCAGACAAGTGCCACGTGGCCGGTGTCAGGCACTCTACCCCCAAATGCCTCTGTGAGAACTGGGAGAAGACCTCTCACTAGGCTGCCGCTGCACCCACGCTGGGCTCCTGACCGGCCTTGAAGGAGCACAGGGAGCGATGACGTCATGGCCAATGACGACGATGCGGACAGCGACACTGCCGCGCCCGGAGAGGACCCTTCGTAACGAAGAGCTGGCCGGCCTCCCCACAAGAGCCCTGCTGGGAGCGCTGCCCGCCTTGCTGCCGGGGGGCTGAGCAGAGAGGCCCAGAAACATGGCGGGGGCTGGAGTCAGAGGCGAGAGCTAACCTCCCAGCCCCGCTCCCACGTGGCGTCTCTCCGCCAGCTCCGAGCCCCTAACAAAGCCTGAGTGCACCTGCGACGCTCATGGAAGCGGGGCCCAGGAGCGCCCGAGGATGCGGCCTGTCCCTGAGCCCGGGAGAGAGCACGGCTGCGCCCCCAGCCCGTGTGCGTCCCTTCGCTCTAGGCTCACACGCACACGCGTCCCTGCGCTGCCACTTGAGCTCCGCACACCAGGAAGGGACCCAGCTCTCCTGAGGAGAAGTCAGATTCCCGGCACAGAGAAAACAGACGGAAGCCAAGAGGTTAGCAAGACGCGCGGGAGCGGAGAGGGCGAGCAGGGAGAGGACGTTTCCGTGCAGCGGAAGTCTCTCACACAGCAAGAAGCAGCACCTCGTCCTTCACCTCCAGACAGTGGTGAGTGAGAGAGACAGACAGACAGACTGTGTGGACAGAGCAGCCCAGGCGTGCGGCTGGGGGCCTGCGGAAGGGCGGGGGCCTCACGGGCAGGAGCTGCTGCTGGAGCCAGAGTCTGGCGGGGAAGCCTGGCCTGTCCCTTGTCCCTGTCATCCTCCCGTGCAGACACGCGCCTCTGGGCCCGAGGCAGCCCTGCTGCTGCTGCGCTTAGGGACAGGACCCCCCGGCGCCCCCGTCACGTACTTGATGCTGTCGGTGTGGGTTTTGTACTCCATTATGGTGTTGGGAGGTAGGTTAAGCACGCGCCGGAGAGTGTCTCGGATGCGGGCTGTGGTTGCCTGGTCGCTGGCAGTCTTATTCCATATGGAGATGATGTCCTCCTGCGGGAGGAACAGAGGCACCATCACGGCCAAGCAGAGCAGGAGGGCGCAGAGTGGTGGGCGAGGCCAGGCGGGCATGGAGAGGCTTACCTGGAAGCGGACAGAGACCACAGCCCCACAGATCTCCTCCCCGACCATGAACTGCTCCCCCAGCATGGCCAGGATGAGGTTCTCCCAGCAGCGGGACGCCAAGCCCTTCCGAAGCCGAATGATCCACTTGCCACCATTTTTATTTGCATCATCCTGTACAAGAGAAAGTATTCAAGTTAAAACACCATCTCATGACTCTGACTCTTTCACATCAAGGCAGGAAAAAAATCTGAAAAATCTAGTCATTTTCCACTATTCGACTGTGCAGGAAACAAACCGCAGCAGGAGAGAAAAAAGGAGCCCAAGGCGGGGTTCTTGGGCTGAGCCATTACAGAAATGACCAAACAGACCCTTTCAAAATAAAGTCGGGCATGGTGGCTCGTGCTTGTAAGCTTCAGCCTACGAAGCGGCCGGGGCTAAGGATCTTGGTTCGAGTCCCGCTCCAGGGCAACACAGCGAGACCTAGTCCCAAAAAATAGCTGGGTGTGGTGGCATGTGCCTGTAATCCCAGCTACCTGGGAGGCTGAGGCTGGAGACTGCTTGAATCTGTGGTACCCTGGGCAACATGAGCCTGCGGTTCCATGGGCAAAAATAAGAGACCTGGTCTAAAAAACAACAACAACAACAAAAACAAACCCTTTCAAAATAGTCCTTTTTCCAGAACCACTTTAGGATTCAAAACAAAACGGTAGATTTCAAAGAGCCCTCACCTCTCTCGTCACTTGCTGACCATCTCCCGAGTATCACTACGTTCCAGATACAGACCCAGACAGAGCTGGCCTCTGCCCAGATCCAGTCTGGCAAGACAGGCCAGAGAGCAAGACAAGCCAGACAGGCCAGGGAGCGAGCTGCAGTGGACAATCTGACTAGTCCTGCTGTGCAGAGGCAGACAGCCCTGCTGCAGACAACCATCGTGGGCACAGGAGGAGGCAGCATTTTAGCTGTTCTGAGAGAAACAGGGGTTGGCAGGCTAATGCAGTCAATACCACAGGGCCCTGAGCGTGTCAGTGCGCAGAATGAGTGAGAGACAAGCTGACTGAGACGCAGACTGACTGACAGAGATGCAGACTGACTGAGATGCAGACTGACTTGACTGACAGATGCAGACTGAGACGCAGACTGAATGAAAGATGAAAACTGACTGAGAGACACAGACTAACTGAAACGCAGACTAACTGAAAAACCCTGACTGAGAGTCACAAACTGACTGAGAAACACAGACTGACCGAGAGAGACGGAGACTGAAAGACGCAGACGGACTGAGAGACCCTGAGAGATGCACGCTGACTGAGAGAGATGCAGACTGACTGAGACGCAGACTAACTGAGAAACCCTGACTGAGAGTCACAAACTGACTGAGAAACACAGACTGACCGAGAGAGACAGAGACTGACCGAAAGACGTAGATGGACTGAGACCCTGACTGAGAGACGCACACTAACTGAGAGACACAGACTGACTGAGAGACGCACACTGACTGAGAGACACAGACTGACTGAGAGACGCACACTGACTGAGAGACACAGACTGACTGAGACGCGGACTAACTGAGAAACCCTGACTGAGAGTCACAGACTGATGGAGAGGCAGGCAGACTGACTGAGGCGCAGGCTGGCTGTGAGACGGTGGATGCTGGGGATCTAGCTAAATGGAAGGGAGGATTTAGAGACGATAGGAAGGGAGGCTTGAAAGGTATATTAGATGCAACGGGGGTGAAAGATGCGATGCCATTTTCTTCTAGAAAAATGTCTGGGCAACGCAATAGAGGATGGAACACAGCAGAGCATAGCGGCGAGCTCAACTCAGGCCCAGTTGCTGCCCGTAACTTGCCTCACACCCCCTTCAGAGACATGTGCGCTGAGGTAAATCAGCACACTTACCCCAGCTCTGTGGGTATAAAGGTAGCCACAAAACAATTTTTTTTCCCCCAAAAAATTTTACTGTCACAACACTATGACAGTGAGGAGTCAACCTTTAAACCACGCAGATAAGCCAGGGCACCAGCGCCTGCCCCAGAGGCCCGGGCTGGTTCAAAGGCTGCGCCTAGCAGGCAGGCGGTCTGAAAAAACTAACACACTTTCAACTTTGGCCGGGGTACACCCTTGCTCACAAAAGCCATCTGAGGCCCGAGTCCTCACCTCCCACATGGGTTTGATCCCTTCTTTGAAGAGGTGGAAGTCGCTGTGGCCCGTCAGGTCCCCGGGACGCACCATGTGGCTGTAGAACCTCCAGAACTGCTCCACCTGCAGAGAGAAGCACCCAGAGATGCACGGTGAGGCCTGCCGAAGAGGCGCTACGTGGAGAGAGGCTCACCTGGGGGCGGACTGCAGGCAAGGAGCCTGTCGGAGGAGCGTGTCAGCACACAGGTCAACAGAGAAACACATCACCCCACCGACCCGAAGAGACCCTCCAGGGAGAAACGCCGTCTCAGGTTAGGCCGGAGCCTCAGCCACGCAACACGCAGCCGCGGGCCGGTGGTACGCAGCGGGAGCCTCTAGTCCGGGGCTGACAACGCCAGGCGCCGTCTGAATGCAGGTTTTAAACCACATCACTTCGTGATCACAGGCCGCTCGCTGGCGACACAGCATTAACGGCCGCTGAACTCGTTCCAGGGCTGCTCAGCGAGCACGTCAGTCAGTCAGTGGGAGTCCGCCCCAGGCCTCGGACATCTCCACGCCCCGCTGAGGCCAGGAGAGTCACAGCCAACAGGACTGAGCTCATGCGAAGGAGGAGGCGCCTCTCTTTAAGGCGAACATCTGTTTCTCCTGGCCCCTTACAAAACCAGACGCACGTTTCTACTAAAACGCACACGTCACCCTACCTCCTTTCCCTGTCAGCACCCTGAGAGACCACACCCCCGCTCCCTAGGTCACAGAGGACACCGAGGAGCCGGCGGCAGCAGAAGCGCACTGGAGCGGGAAGGACACACGGAGAGCACGGGACAGACGGAGGAGGCTACGCACGCACAGAGATGCGGCTGCGGCCGACCCGGGGCCTGCGCAGACAGACGCGAGCCCCGCTTTGGGGTCCGGGGGGCAAGGAGCTCACGCCGTGCGCCGGGACAGGCATGCGGGAAACGCCGGAGAGACAGGCCTCAGGGCGGGGAACGCTTCCTGAGGGCTTCAGGCAGCCCTGTGCTGGCTGCACTGCCTCGCACCCCGCAACGGGGAGAGCCAGGGCACAGGCGGGCCCCGGCTACAGCAGTGGCAGGACAGCACCCCTTCCCAGCCAACAGCGGCTCGTGCGAATCCGGACCAGAGGGAACCCAACCACAGCGCCGAGGCTTTGCTGCCCGCACGCTCTGCCTGTCTGGCCTCCCCACCCGACCCCAAACCACAGGAGGCACAGGGCGAACAGCTCGAGGGACATCGTTACGCCGGAGACGCTTCGGCCTCCTCCTCAGGCCGTTCTGGGGGATCAAGGTCGTACTCGAAATCAAAAAATAACAGCCCAGATGAGGGGTCGGGGAGCAGAAAAGGACTCAGGAACCACCTCAGCTGCTGTCGGCGCCGCTCAGCTGAGCAGGGCCCACGCAGCACGCGTGGAGCACAGCCGGGGCGCCTGGGGCCGCGCTCTTGTCCGCACACGGCCTTCCCACTCGGTCTGCGTAAGGGCTTTTCCCTGTCCTCCAACACCAGGCTGAGGGCCCGCCGGGAGAAGCGGCTTTGGACCTGAGAAAGTGTCTCACACCGGCATTACTCCTCCGCCAGGACTGAGGACGGGAGCTGCTCCCGCGAGGACCCGGCAGCTCTCATGAGATGACGCTGCGGACAAGCGGCTCCATCGACACGTGCCGGAAGGAAACAAGCCCTCCTGCCCAAGCCGGGGAAGCGCACACACGCTCCTTTTAGGAAGGAAAGAGAAAAGCTGGAAACTCCTTCCCGACTGCCCGAGCGGCTCGTCCGCAAACGAGGGAAACGTAACGAAGGGCAGGCGTGGAGAACAGCTCCTCCCGGGCCGCTGCGGGCCACCCGGGCCAGCAGCGCCGTGCCTCCTCCCCGCCCGCCCCAGCCACCAGCCATGCCCAGGCTCCCCTCCCCCAGGCCCGGGCACCCTCTGCCACCATTCTACCTGTAACGGCTAGCACGTTCCCCTAGCAGGTAAGCGGCAGCTTTGAACCTTAGGAAGGCACGAATGTTTTCGAAAATAATTCTACCCTTCTCTTTGCCAAGAATCGCTTTCTCCTCTCCCACAGCCTTTTCTAATGCTTCAAATTCAGTCTCAAGCCGGTCTCCAGCTGGAACTCATCCCTCTCCGCCCTGAGCTCCTCGGGCACGGCTCATGAGCGCCGACAGCAGAGATCCCAGGAATGTCCTGTTTCGCTCAGGGCAGCGTGTTAGCTCATTTCAGAACCTACTAGTGCTTTAAATTCAAGCAGCAAACATTTCTGAGCCAAAAATCCATACTGCACAAGCTACCTTTAATACGTAGAGTCTAGACTTACCAAGGGCGACAGAGCATAGGCCAATTACGAACAAGGCTTTGCTCTGAAAGTATCAACTGAGCAAGTTTACCAGGTGATCACGTTACCGTCTATATACGCGCATCTGACTAGCACTGAATGGATGACTGTACGACGTCTTAGAAACGGGAGCCCTTGCCATGCCTCTGGGTTCTGGAACCGCGAAGAACGTGGTCTTCAGAAGGTGGCTTTTCGGGCTACGTGGCACGAGTTTGAGCATGGCTCCTCCACTCAAGCATGTGATTCATGACCAACTTGGGGCTGACGAGATACTGAACCAAGTCCCGCTCTCACCTCTGAAATACGGTAAGGTCACTGACCTCACAGCTGTCATCACCACAGACGGCCCGTCTAGGGCCTGGCACCTTTCCCTTCTCCTCCCTAATCGACTGTGACATGCACTGTCCACCATGCGCTGTCTTCTCTTCCAGGGCCTGCATTCTATTTTTTGTTTGTTTGTTTGTTTGTTTTGAGACCAGGTCTCGCTATTTTTGCCCATGAAACCGCAGGCTCATATTGCCCGGGGTACCACGGACTCAAGCAATCCCTGGCCTCAGCTTCCCAGGTAGCTGGGATGACAGGTGTGTGCCACCACGCCCAGCCATTTTTGGGGACTAGGTCTCTCTGTGTTGCCTCGAGTGGGACTCGAACCGCGATCCCCAGCCCCGGCCGCTTCATAGGCTGAAGCTTACAGGCATGAGCCACCGTGCCCGGCAGGGCCTACATTCTAAATAGGACAGTCACCTTGATCATTTCAAGAAAAGCGCAAGTCCTAGCCAGGCGTGGCGGCGTGCGTCGGTAAGCCCGGTCACCCGGGAGGAGCCAGCGGCTGGGGATCACTTTGGAGTCCGTGGGTTCGAGACAACCCTGGCCAACTCAGCGAGATCTGGTCTCTTAAATTGCAAGGCCTGTGCCTGGCACTGGCTGAGAGCGCGCACGGCCCGGAGGAAGGGCCTCGCAGCTCCGGCAGGAGGTGGTTTGAGCTGCAGCCCGCAGCTCCGGACGCACGAGCCCAGCCACCTGTGAGGACGGTGCCCGCACCCTCTGCTGACAGCAGCCCCGAACCCGTTTCTCCGTGAAAACGAAAAGGACGCCACTTTCTGCACCATCGCCAACACACTCAAGAGCCTGCAGGAGGCTCCGAATACAAAGCAGCCTGAACCCGGCCCTCGCTGCCCGGTTTCCCGAGCAGGGGCACCCCGACGACAGTCCCCTCTCTCCCACGACGCTCTGCACCATGCAACGAATACCCTCTTGGACGCACCAGCCTAGACGGCTGTGCTGCTCCTGACGCTCAACGCCACGCTTCACACGGCCGCCGTCACCAGGGGCCGAACAACTCTCAGCCGGGGACTCGGGTCAGTTGACGAAGGAAGCAAAGCCCCCGCGGGCAAGCAGCGAACAGACGGAGCCCTGACAGCCGGCAGCGGCCACACCCCCCCACAGCGAACCACCGGGTACTCACGGAGGCAAAGGTGCCAATCTGTTTAATGTTCTGTTCGTAGCTCTGGGAGCTGGTGGGGCGGCCGGGGGTTCTCCTGGAGTACCAGAAGGTGTAGTTGTACTGCAAGGGGTGCTCCGCTGGTCCGGGGACAACAGCCTGCGAATTAAAGGGGGGTTAATCCTGGGCTTTTTCTCATAAGCTCTGAGCTGAGAAAAGCTTTTTTTTTTTAGACTAGGTCTCACTATTTATGCCCGTGGAACCGCAGGCTCACATTGCCCGGGGTACCATGGACTCACGCGATCCCCAGCCTCAGCTTCCCAGGTAGCTGGGATGACAGGCGCGTGCCACCACGCCCAGCTATTTTTTTGGGACTAGGTCTCGCTACGCTGCCTTGAGCAGGACTCGAACCGCGATCCCTGGCCCCGGCCATGGCTTGCTAAGCTGCCACTTACAGGCATGCGCCCTCGCGCCCAGCCCGGAGAACCGCTTTTACCTCCTCCACAATTAAGGAGACACGTGCAATTTCTGCCGTGTCCGAGACGCTGCTTACGCAGTAAATCGCTGCAGAGGCTCTAAATTCCTACAGCATTTGAAGCACACTCCCCTGGCTTCTGCAACTTTCTACTTCCTATCAGCGGGCAGTGACGGTTGTGCCTCGTCTCTGGCGTTCCCAGGCCAAGCCCGCCCCCTCGGACACCGTCGCTGACGAGCGAGCGACCTGGCGCAACCCGCCTGCGCCTTAGCTGCTGTCTGCAAAATGGCGAGAACAACAGCCGCCTCGCAGGGGTGCCGAGGACCCCGTAAACCAGCAGAAGTGAACTGCTCAGCAGCCACCACGCACAGGGCAGGTCATGAGCTCCTGGCTTCTGGACGTGGACGCCTGGACGGTAGCCGCCTCCCCCGGGCCTCCTCTTTGCACCCACTGTGCACTCACTCCACACGTGCGGTCAGTGAGCCAATGGCGGTTACTGATCAGGAAGGACAGTGACCGTCTACTGCTCACCCTCCAGATCTTCTCTCCAAGTTACTGTCAGCTGAGACCACGACTGACTGAAGATGTGTCCAGGGGTGTGCAGGGTTGGGATGCTCAGCAGCAGCGTCGGCAGCACGCGG